>PVLC010000366.1:81447-170517 GCA_004027655.1 Graphiurus murinus | reverse complement strand
TGCCCGGCCAGGATTTTTAATATCTATTCTGGTACATGGGTACTGGGGTCTCATTGTGGTTTTTAATTACATGTTCCTGATGATTAATTAGTGTGAGCACTATTTTTTTTGTGTGTGTGTGGTACTGGGGATTGAACCCAGGAGCATTCTACCTCTGAGCCACATCCTCAGTTCTATTTTTTTTTATTCTTTATCTTGAAACAGGGTGAGTTGTGGAGGGCCTCACTAAGTAGTTGAACCTGGCAGCGAACCCGCGATCCTCCTGTCTCTGCCTCCCCAGTACTGGGATTATAAGCATGAGCCACCACGCCTGGCTTATTTTCATATTGTTTACTGGCCTTTTTGTAGTCTTCTGCACATTTGCCTCTTGGCATGTCTACTATTTCTTTATTAACTGATGTCTTTGTCTGTGTACTCTACTATAACAAAATGTAGTTGGAGGGGGGGAGGTCCAAGATCAGGGTGTCGGTAGAGTTGGTGTCTGGTAAAGGCTTACTTTTTGGTTCACAGATGCACCTTTATTCTCTAACCTCACAAGATGAAAGGGGTGAAGGAGCTCTCTGGGGTCTCATTTATAAAGGCACAAATCTTATTAATAAGAATTAATCACCCGCATCACTTAATCACCTCCCAAAGTTCCGTCTCCTAACACCACCAACTCTAGAGTGAAGATTTTATTGTAAATTTTAAAGGGACACAAACATTCAGACTCTACCGATTGAGTTCCGTATTCATTCTGAACGAATCATTTGCCAGCTAAATCCATTGAAGTGTGTTCTAGTCTTTGACTTGCCTCTTTACTCTCTTAATAGTGTGTTTTATTGAAAAGAAATCCTCAATTTTAGTGTAGCATAATTTATAGATCTTTTCCTTTAGGGTAGTATTAAGCATATTTGCTTACCCTTGAGGTTTTGAAGATATTCTCTCATATTTTCTTCCAGTTGATTTGTTACACCTTTGATATTAGATCTAATCCACTTTTGTCTCAGACCAGGTATTTCATGTCTGTATGTATCTCAAGACTTTCTTTACGGATGGAAATACACCAAGGGATGTAGGCAAATATATTGGTATCACTTTGAATCTCGCTATGATGTATAATTACAATGCACCAACCAATAAAAGTAAAGCAAATAAAAAATGAGCACAACAAAAGACTTCCCATTCTGTTTCATTGATGTTTATCCATGTATCAATACTACAGTGTTCTAACTTCCCTATATTCTTGCTTTTTGAATAAACTTGTATGTTGGGCCTGCTCCTTCTATCCTCTATGTCTAATTCTCCATGGAGCATCCTAGGTAATTTTCTCAAATTTACCTTTCACTTTATTAGGTCCCTCTTGTGACATATCTAATTTGCTGATAAATCACTTCCTGAATATTAAATTTTTGTTTTGGAGTTCCACGGAAGTCTTATTGTATTCCTAAGAGTGTGTTTATTTTCTTATGCCTTTGAAAAGGCTTGTACTCTTTCAGATCATGTTCTATTATCACAAAGTTTTAAATAACGATATTGTTTGTTGCTTGATAACTCTTACAATCTTGTTTGTTTTGCACATGTTGATTGTACATTCATCTGTAACGAGGATTTTTTTGTGTGTGATAACTCCTCATAACAAGAAAATGTTCCTCCCGAGAGACTTAGACTTTGCATCTGCCAGTTATCCTATGAATATCATTGGTCTGGAGCCCATTTTATATTAAATTTCAGCTTTCTGGACCATACGCCAATCAACCCCAAAATCCTTATGAGTTTTAGGCCCAGGATTCCTTAGTAGTTTTGTATTTGCCTGGAATCCGCACAAACACAGATCTTATCATTCCTCAGAGAGAATGGACTGAAGGTCATGTGTATTTCTGGTGATAACATAAGTGAAATATTTCAAAAGGAAAAATTGCAGCACAAATAGGAAATGTCGTCAGTGCTTTGTATTTTATGGAAACGTATTATTCCTGTATGAACAGTACAAAGAAACCTTGTAATACCTATTAGTATTTATTCTTAGAAAATTTGTAACAATGAATTAAATGAAAATCTATAAGAGGAAGTCTTTGCCCTTCTAGGGTTGTCTGCCCATAGAATAGTAGCACTGTAAAAATTCATATTTTGCTTTTACCTATTTACATTGCAAATTTTATCTTCTACAATACCTCATGGACTGATACACAGAGAAATGCACAAACTCAAGTCAGGCTTCATCGACTGTGTATGGAGCCAGGTGAGCCAGAGCTTTCATCCTGTGGTCCTTGTCACTGATTCCTCCAGAAGCGAATTCTCATTACGTACACTTTAAAGGCAAATATACGGCATTTTGAGAATCATTCACTATCTTTCAGATCAATGGTCAGAGAGATTTAAGGCTTAGTAAAGAAGCAGATAATGAGAAAAAAAAAATCAAGGAGAACAGGAGTAGAGTTAATTCATCTTTGTTAAGAAATCTCATTGCAGAAATATTGGCAGCACCAGCCATGAGATTCTAGCTGAGGATGAAAGGAAAAAAACTCCTATTTCATTCTCCTGGGGAAATAAGAACTAAAAATGAATTGAACCAAAAAAGGAAAAAGAATAGCTGGCAGAACATTCTCATTTGACTGATCATATTTCTCTATAACACTGTGTATCTAAGATTTTCAACTTTCTTCTGAAAAGAATTGGAAACATGGAGAGATGTAAATTATAGGTGCAGGAAGTATGAATATAAGGCCCACCAAAATTTTTCATTTTCTTTCTTTTTAGAAAAATATTTCTGCACTTCTTAGCTCTTAGATTGGTTTTTGTTCCTATTATAGTTCATATAATTTTTAGTTAAAACTAATGACCAAGATATTGACCCTTCATCCATGCTAATGTGCCAAGTGGGAATCTTCTTTTGTATAATTTGGATCCAAATGTTCCCTGTTACAAATTATCTTAAAGGGCAAATCAACCTGTAGAGTCAATTGAGAGTACTTTGGCACTAAAAGATAATTTTATTGAATTTGTTCAGTTCTCAGGATTTTAATAATGAGTTGTGCATGTTTTCAATGACAGAATGAAATTTAGATTTTGTTTTGTATATATCTTTTAAGAAGCATTTATTGGCTTTGTCCTAAACCTAAGTGAGTTTTAGGTGGTATTAGTGATGGCCAGTAGAAGCTTGTGTATTACGTGAGGAGGACATACATAGTTGGCTTCTTTATTTTGGACACTGGATAAGCATACTGATGAAACTTCTCATTAGAGGACACCATCTCCATTTGGACTCCACCAACATTCTAGTTTAAGGTCAACCCTCAAATGCTCTTGACACTGCAATATTTCTCTTAGGAATAGGGAAAAATTTAATCTTGATGGATAATGGATATAAGGTTAAGTACTCAATGCTCCAGAGAAATTAATTCAAAGAGAATATGCAAACAGCCCAGAACTTCCCCAAACATTTCTAGTCATTTTTAGTTTGACCAAATGCTAGAAGTAATTCATCATGGAGAGGTGGTAGTGAATTCAAATATTTAAGGCAAGGTACATATAGTAGGATGGAAAATAGATTTTATAGACACACATAGAGATGATAGATAAATAGATATAGATATAGGTATAGATAGAATAGATATAGATAGAATATATTAACCTATATTTATCAAGTAAAATTTGGGAGTTTGTCCAATCTGAATAATACAAGACTAGAAGTATAACTAGCCTGCTATAGCTTCACTTGCTATTTTTCCTTAGTTCCAGTGACAGTAAATATATCCTTATCTTAATGCTATCTATGAATAACACCTAACAGCCAACAATTTCTGAGCACCCACTTTATATGGAGTTTTATAGGCACTGTCTTATTTAAACTCATGCAAGTTTATGAGGTAGGTTCTATTTTTATCAAATTTATTTCACATAAGGGGAAACAGAGACTTAGTAGGGGTAGAGCTAATCAGGCCTTCCAAAACCAAGAAGAAATCACTGTAGATATAATGTAATCCAGGCAGATGGCCAGTGAGTAATGAATAGAGCTGACTTTCCACATAGATAGCACTGACTTAAGTTTATGCACTTCCCTGTGTATCAGTCTGCCAGGCATAGTAGCATGTCCTTTCTATTATTTGGTGAGAGAAAGAATATAAAATTATAATGTAAAATATAAATGAGTGAAAGCAAAATGTGGTTTCTTAAAACGCCAATATTCTGCGTGCAGAAAACCGTAGAAGGGCAAAGATTTCCTCTTTTTGAATTAGATCTTTATACTTGTGTGTGTGTGTGTGTGTGTATACATATAATTGTGTGTACAGAAATCATGTATGTATTATATGAAAGTCAATCATATATATATATATATATGTATTCTGTATGCATTACTTTGAGAATCAATAATCGAGTCCCAAAGAAATGTATATGGAAATTATGAATGTATTTTCTGTAAACAGATGTTTGTGTTCTTTTCCTAAGAATTTAGAGGCTATTTTTTCTTTCTTTTTCAGCAAAGAAGCATGTTGAATTTAGCTTTCTGAAGTTTCTGTGTGTGTGTGTGTGTGTGTGTGTGTGTGTTTAAGATTAAATTACATAGTATCAGTTAGAGTTGTCTTGGTCTAAGAGACAGAAAGCACTTAAAGTGGCATAAGCAGAAACAACAGGAGTGAAGTGTTGGCTTATCTAATTGAAAAGTCCAACAATAGCTGAGGAGACAGCTTCTTTAATTCAGATTCTCCAATGACGTCATCAGGACCTGACTTCTATGTGGTTGCTAAACTGGCTACCAGCAGTAGAGAGCAAGCATTAAACACACACACACACACACACACACACACACACACACACACTTGCTTTCCTCTCAGAAGATCCACCCACGTCCAAGAATTAATTGTACTGCATCTGATATCTGATTTTCTTAGGTGGCTTATGCTAATCATGCGCCTAGGGAAATGCTCTACTTTACTCGTCCGAGTCTAGGGCACGTGCCCACTCCTGTAACTGGGATTGACGCAGAATGGGTAGTTTGAATGGGCAGAAGTAGATCCTCACATAAAATTCAGCAGATTATTATCCTAAGAAGGAAGAGTGGATGCTTCATGGCCAAATGCATCAGTGATCCCAGTAGTTCTCACCTTTTAGAAGAGATATGGAATTCCTTTATTAAAAAACTAGTGATTTTAGGGCAGAACTAATGAAAAAAACAATCCATGTCAAATTCTGAATTTTATTTTAAAGCATTTTGAAATGCTATTTCTCTTTTACCAAATGCCAGATTATAATTTTTGTGAGTTTAGATATTTAAACATGATGATTGATGAAAATAAGATAATCAGTAATTGTAATTGCTGACTATAAAATATATATACTAGAACCTACACTGTGGGAGAATAAGAAATTCTACACTGAACTAAGAATCTGTTTTATCTCCCTAGTTTGTAATTTCCTTCTGTCAGTTGGTGCTGAGGGTCTTATTTTGTGGTGAGACCAAATGGCTGATCTTCAGAGTACCACTTTTTCTAGATGATTTCATAACAATGTAACTCCCACATGGGCCCTGAGTTCCCTGGGTCATTGGCTCCAGGATTATTGCTTTTGCTGACTAGTATCCTTTCTCCTGGGCTGTAAGTCATGTCTGCAATATGGGACATGTATGAACTACACAGCCCTCTTACGAACACTCAACACAGGATTATTGACAAAGAAGTTTAGTTAGTAGGAAAATATTCAAATGAACACAAATTCTGCCAACAGAAAAGCAAATGGAACTGAAATCTATCTTTAGTGTTTGAAGACGTGGAAAGGTTTGTTTTTTTGGTCCTACTATGCCACCAAGCTTAGAAAGATTTGTATTCTATAACCCTTGCTATAATAATTTATTTTCATATTAACCTTTCCAAGTATTTATGTATATTGCACTTGATTCTGCCCTCTTCAAGTAACTAAGGCTTTGCTTTTTGTTTTGTTTTTACCATCTTATGACTTTTTATCTGTGGAAGACATTTAAGCTAATGCCTGGCAAACTTTGAAAAGCAACTGGTTAACCTTGGGGAGGAGAAAGGAATGTGGCCAAAGGCTGAGCAATGGATGGATCCTTGTCTTGGAGTGCACTGCACCCGTGTGAGCATGGGCCTGCCAACACTGATGCTTCCTTCTGAGGCATGGAGACAGAATTTTGCCCTACAAAGAAATAAAAATGTGTTATATTTAAATTTGGGGGGCTATAAATTTGCCACTAATTTGAAATGAATGAAAGACCTTTTCTTCATGGTAAAAGACTTAGTTCTCTGAGTCTTTTGTGTTGATAATAGTTGGATTTCTAAGTATTGAGGCTGATAGTCATTATACTTTTACTAATAAATAATGGCTGACACCTATTGAATGGTTGCTATTTTTTTTTTTTTTTTTTTCAGGAAATTTGAGCACTTCTTAAGTCTTTTTCTCAGCCCATTCTCCTGAACAGAGATCCAAGCCTGTACCTCTCACTGCCTGGAATTCTGCATTTTTGAGTGTTTGAGGCCCTCTTACTTTCAGCCTCAAACTTCCTGTTCTGTGTTTTCTTGGTTAGTAAACACAGGGCCCATTCAGTTCCTCCATCTTAGATCTGAGCGTCATATTTGACCTGTCATTCTTTCTCCCTCGGCTGATTGATCAGCCGTCAAGTCCTAGTTTATGGAACTGTCAATTCTAGACTCCAGATAGCTCACAAAGTGTTCCTCCCTTCATGCCCACAGCTGTCACCTGCTCTGCATCTTGCCTGTTCCACTGTAAGAGCTCTTAATGGATCTCCAGTGCGATCTTGTCACTTCCTTATGAAATGTCTGTTCTCAGAATAAACACCCACCTTCATACTTTCTCATCTGCTGTCAGTGTGCTCCCTTTATACTTTAGTCTTTTTGAACACTCAGACCTTGGTGTAAAGACACATCTTTCTTTGTGTGTGTGATATTGGGGATTGAACCCAGGGGCATTCTACACCTGAGCTATACCCTCAGCTCAGGTGTAGAATGCCCCTGGGTTCAATCCCCAATATCACACACACAAAGGCTTCTTTTTAAATCTTGAAATAGGATCTCACTAAGTTGCTGAGGGCCTTGCTAAGTTGCTGAGGCTGGCCATGCACCTGTGATCCTCCCGTCTCAACCTTGCAAGTACTGGGATTATAGTTGTGTGCCACTATGTCTGGCCTCGCTTAAAGGCACTTCTTCAAGGAGGACTTCCTCAGCTTCTTCCACTGGTTTTGGTCTCTCTAGCACAAGCCCATAGTACATCTTGCTTTTCTTTTTTAGCTCTTCATAATTATGTACGTGCTGACTATCTTCCCCACCAGACATAGATGACATGAAGTCTGGAAACACATTAGTCATGCTCAGCATAATATTTACATCATCTAGTATGATGCAGGTACTCCATAAGTATTTTCTAAGTGAATGAATGAATAAAACAAAACTTGAAGATTGAATCAAACACAGGTCTTCCTGTTCCAAGCCTGGGCATTTTACACTATGCCATCTGCTTTTAGACACATTTTGATTTAGTTTTTATTTCATAAACATTCAATCTTTGCCTCAGGGCCCTGATGGGAATACCCGATATATTCAACAGAGACATTTACATTTTGTGCCCTATTTAGGCGATATCTCGGTTTTTCTTAGTAATAAGTTTCTCAGTCTCTTTTTGAAATATTTAGTAAAAAGATCAGAGAGGAATGGACTTTTTTGAGTGAAAATGATTAAAGCACATTTTAAATAGTGTTGGATTATCCAAAAGCAAATTAAAATTGTGCTTCAGGCAAAACATTTTGAATATTGATATTTCCTGAAAAGCATAAAAGTTAACACCGATGGGGGGGGAGTCAGAAATTTGTTAAACTTCCTAAAATTCATCTTGATGTTAATTATTAATTCTACTTTTCATTATAGAAGAGGCATAATAATATCAGCATCACAAAAGGCCTTAATAGAACTTGCTTTTGAATATTAGTATTAATGGTGTATGATTTCTATATATCCTAGACTGGCACTCTTCTATTTTGTAATAGTAACCGTGTACTGTTTGATATCAGATACTATAGTAGGTATTTTACATGCATTTGCTCTAATTTAGATTATCTTGAACATTTAAGTATTATCCTCCCCGTTTTCAGATGATGAGCAAAGAAAGAAGGTCCAGGTGACATAGCAAGGTCTACCCAGCACCCTGGCAGGGCACACTGACTCTGTGTACAAGTAGGGGTGTGGCTTCCTCCCCATCATGTTTGTCCTGCTAAGACAATCCCAAGGCTGGCTATGCAGCAGGATTTCATCTATTGCTCCAATCTGCTTAAATTGGCTACTGTGCAAAACTGAAGCAAACCCCTAGCAGCTCAATAGAAAATCTATACATTCCACCAGGAGGCCCACAGGGAAGCAGCAGATTTCTAATTTGGAACAATCAGCACAGCAGGGAGTGTGGCAGGACTAGTTTGAAGAAATATACAAGTGTTTCAGTCATTGTCGTTGACAGAAGGACTGGGATTTATTGTAGAAACTAAGCATTTTCTTTAGAATCAGTCCTTGCATGAGTTTGGAGTCAGCAGTTAAATTGCTTTATATTCAGGGCCCGGCTGTGTCACTAACCAGCTAAATAATACTTTTTAGACAGAGACTGGGGTTCAGTATCCAGAGATTCATGGATACTGAAAAATTTGAACAAATAAAATAATTTTCCTGAGAAAGCCAGTTTTGTCCAGTTAAAACTTACTGAATATGACAAATTTACTTGAGAAAGTTTCAAGGTAGCTAAAATAAGTTGGGAAATGCTACAACTGTAACTTGTGGCAGCTATTTTGTGAAGAAGGGGTCTACCTGAAGTCTTTGGGATGATCTTGGCTATCCTTCCTGAAGGGGACCCCTAAGAGGCCGCAGTCAGCACTGGTTGTTCTCCTTTGGTATCTCCTATGAACTCCCAAATGCTAAGAGTGTTGGCGCTGGGCTAGACCTGGTCTCAATGTCAAGGAGAAGTGAGTGTGTTTGTAGGAATTTCTAGAAAAGTGAACAAAGCATGTAGTAATTTAATCAACGTGAATGGAGTATTTCTTTCTTTTCTTTTTTCTTTTTTCTTTTTTTGCAATACTAGGGATTGAACTCAGGGGCGTTCTATCTTCCAGCTATACCACCAACCCTATTTTTTATTCTTTATTTTGAAATAGGGTCTCACTAAGCTGTGGAGGGCCTCACTAGGTAGCTGAGGCTAACCGCGAACCCTGATCTTCCAGTCTCAGCTTCCCAAATGCTGGGATTACAAGTGTGCGCCACCACGCCCGGCTGTGAATGGAGTATTTCTTAATACGCTTTTATTGGTGCACTGTAATTGCACATCACGTCTCACTACACCTCCTCCCCTTCCCTGGATATCATACTGAGATTGCCATTGATCATTTCATGTATGTACAAGCATCATTTGAAGTCTTTCCTTCATCAACTCTCCTTTCCTCCTCCCTTCTCTCCCTTAGACTGCCTCCATTGATCCACTGGGGTTTCTCCTCCTAAAGAGTCTTGTATCCAATTTCTCCTGAGTTTCCACATATGAGAGAAAACATATGACTCTTCACTTTCTGTGACTGGATGATCTCACCAAAGGAATTGAAATCAGAATACTAGAATGATACATGCATGTTCATGTATATATAATAGCAGCATAATTCACAATAGCCAAATTATGGAACCAGCCTAGGTATCCATCAATAGATGAATGGACTATGAAGTTGTGGAATATACACACCATGGAATTTTACTCAGCCACAGAGAAGAACAAAATTATGTCATTTGCAGGAAAATGGATGGAACTTGAGAGAATATTATGCAAACAGAACATTTAGAACCCAACAAACTTTGCCTCAAAGATAGGTTAATAATGTTTTCTCATAGTTTTAATTTTCTGGAAAAATTTTCCTCTCTTAATTTCTTGTTTTGAACTTCTCCTTTATAATGCCTTAGTTTAAGGCTGCCTTCTCCTTTCTAGGCCTACCCCCTGCTGATTAATCACCCCCTCGCCTTGTGACACTATTTGTCTGACTGACTTTCCACTTAATGCCTTTGTGCCTCTTCCAGGGGATTTCCCTGAGTCACGGTGACTGTGACTATTAAACAGTTCAACATGCAGCTAGTTGCAGTTATGCATGCGCCAACTTTCTCCGTATCATGGAACCTAAAGTTTAGAATATAGTGTTAAGGCCAAGCATGCTTCTCCTTTTATTATTTTATTTTATTTTTATTCATTTTTTGATACTGGAGATTGAACCCAGGGGAATTCTACATCCAAGCCAAACCCCTAGCTTTTTTATTTTTTATTTTGAAACAAAGTCTCATTCAGTTGTTCAGAGCCTTGCTAAGTTGCTGAGGCTGGCCTTGAACCTGTGATCCTCCTGTCTCAGCCTCCCAAGTCCAGGAATTATAGGTATGTGCCATCATGCCTGGCTCATGCTTATCCTCTTAGAAGTCAGTAAGAGCCACTTAGAGAAACTGCCCATTTTAAGTGTGTTGTTTGGGTTCATATCGCTGGCCCTAGGGATTGAGCCTTCCATTGCATATAAGGTATGGTATGGATAACTACTCTTCCCTGGTATCCATCCCCAGAGATCTGTAATATCATCATAAACTAGTATAATACAGACTTACTATGACCTGCAAAATTCCCCTTGCCACTCTGGAAAACAGTATAGAGGATCCTCAGATGAATGGGAATGAACCTACCATATGATCCAGCAAAACCACTTCTGGGTATCTACCCAAAAGAATGGAAACCAAACTACCAGACTAATGCACATGTATCTATGTTTATAGTCGCACAATTCACAATTGCCAAACTATGGAACCAGCCAAGATGTCTATCAACAAGTGAATGGATTACAAAACTATGGGATATGTACACAATGGAATTTTACTCAGCCATAAAGAAGAACAAAATCATGTTATTTGCAGGGAAATGGATGGAACTGGAGAAAAGTATGCTAAGTGAGATTAGTCAGTCACATAAAGTAAAAAATCAGATGTTCTCCCTAATTTGCAGAAGTGAGGGAGAAAGTGGGTCATAGGAGGGATTCTAGATGAAGAAGGAGAAACCTTAGATGAGCAAAGAAAGTAACTTAAAGTGATGGGGGGGAGGGAAACACCCTAATGCACATGATGTACTTTCACAACCATATCAATCACTAAACTGAACTTGAGAAGGAGGGAGGGCGAGGGAATGGGGCAGGAATTGGAGAAGGGTTAAATAAGTGATGTGTGCAGGTATGTCTTTACCAGCTTGTACCTCACAAAGGTGTATGATTATAATTCACCAGTAAAATTAAAAAATAAATAAATTAAAAAAAGATTACACAAATAATCTGGTTATATTCCTCTCTGGTAATTGTATCAGAATACAGAAGACACACATTGTCTTATTTTGGAGTAGCGTTTTTTTTTTTTTCCCACTGTAGTACATGGTTACAGGAGTTGCCTTCAGTGAACTATGACTCCTGGCTGCCACACCCTTGTGGTGATGGTCCCTCCCCCCATTGATGCCAGGCTGGCTCAGCTGTGTCACTTACTTTGATCAGTTGGATCTTGGCAAACACGAGGCAAGCAGAAACTTGAGCTATGTTCACATGATAGCTTCCCAGCTTTATGAAGACCACCAATTCTGGGGGGCTTGGACTGGCTTCCTTAAGGATGAGAGAGAACATGGAGAGAAAAGCCCAGCTGTCTCAACATCTCAGTAAAGCCCAGCCCCCAGGCAACCCTCTAGCTGAATGCAGACAGCTGTACAAGTGAGTCCAGGTAAGATCAGCAGAAAAACTACCAGAGTCGTGAGCAATACTAAATCATTGTTCTACACCAACCAGTTTTGGGGTGATTTGTTACTCAGCCACAGATAACAGGTACATTTGCATGTGCAAACTTCTTTTATGTGTATGTGATGTACTCATTTTACAGAAAAAGACAAAGTAAAAAGATGACAGATAATCTTTACTTTTCTCCTTATACTTTGCTGTAACCATAGCTAAAGTTACTACTCTTTTATGTGTTTGTCTGGTAGATATTAGAAATTAACAATGATTAAATCTGTTCTCTGTGTAACTTCTACCTATATAATAATACTTTTAAGTTATAGAAAATATATCATAATAAGTTTTGAGTATTTTTATTTAAATGGAATATTTTAATTTAATATGCAGAAACTTTAGATGGAACTTAAATCAAAGGAGAAGGAGGAGAGAGAAAAGGAGGGAGAGAGAGAAAGAGAGATGAGATTGTCAATTTGACTATATTTTTAAGAGACAACTGATCATATGGCTCTCCAGGCTATTTGCCTATTTTTTAAAAAGAGTTCTGTCCCTATGTTTATCTCATTAAATTACTAGTTATTTCTAGCACTAGGAAGAATCCCATTGCATTTGATAATCTACTTTCAAGACCCAGGTTTTCTACATATTATATTTCAAAGTATCTCTTAGTACATCTAAAAAATGTAAATATCACTTAAGCACTCTTTGACCTATTATTTTCAAAACACTCATCCCAGTTGTGAACTGGGATCATCTACAAAACGAGTGAACTCTCTCACAATGCATGTCTTTTGTTTTAACTCAGGCTAATGAGAACTCCAACACTTTTATATGGTAAAATTAATTTTTATAACAATTTCATTACTTGGCCAATTTATTTTTCTTTCCTTTTCTTGCGTGCATAATGTAGTGTGTAAATAATGATCCTAAAAGCCATCAATACCTAAATTCTAAACCCAGTTGCAACATTACCTAGTTACATGACTTATAAGTGAGTTAACTTTCCATAGTTTTCACTTTAAAACATGGGGCTAATCACACCTCTGTTTTCTCACAAGATTTTTGAAGAGCCAAGCAAAGTCATGTATGTGAAAGCATTAGTTGGTACTAATAACACATTATTTAAAGCAAACAATATAACATATGGAGGTATAACTTAAAGCTTCCACCTTAAAATCTTCTCTGAAGTTCTTCCATATTTGTACATTATATATTTTCAACACTGTACACTGAAGATAGTACTGTGCACATAAACTAAGAACCATTTTCATCTCTCAATGCATTTGAAAGAATATTATTGAGGAACAAATAAAACTTTACTTCTGGAAATGAAGCATGATACAATAAAATTTTATTCCAGGGGATCCTGTGCCGACTTTGGGATATTTCCAAGGTCACAGTGGAATTATTTGGCTTTTACAAGTGTTGGTTAAACACTCTCTGAACCTTTTTTTCCTCAAGTAGACAGATGACCTTACATTGCCACATTCCAACTACATTTTCTTTTCTGGATAATATGTCTTGACATTTGCTAGATAAAATGTTTATCATTTCTTCTGAATACTTTCTTTGTACAGCACTTTGAAAAACCCTAGACTATACAGAAAATATATGGCAGACAAAGTTATTTGCATACCATCCATCTTCAAAAACATGATTTGAATCATTTGCATGAAAACAAGATCTTTGTCTTTTAAGAGCTTATCTCCTCCTGCTGCTATATATCTTATGCTGGATTATGACTTCAAGTGAGGAATAAACAGCAGGAACAGATGAACTCTTAAAAATAAAGATCCCGTTTTTATGCAAATACCTCTAATAATTAAAAACCGAGAAATAGGGAAGCTGTACACAAATTCTCTGGCCAAATCCAATAGAGTTTTTCAAAAAAAAAAAAAAAGGCTTTCATGTTTCAATTTAACATCTGAAGTCAGTGGAGTTTGCATATGTCACTTTGATCTTTAAAATCCTATGTGGTCTTGGTGCCAATGACTTTCAATGAGGCCTCTTAGGTTCCCTGAGGCCTTCTTTCTCCAAGGGAAAGCTTAGCGAGACCTAAGCATAATTGTTTTCTCTCAGAGTTTAGTTTGTAAACATCTTTTGAATTTGGAGATGACGATAATAATATATGGGGGTATATATTCACATATGTATGTATATGTATGTAAACATATGTGTGCCTATACATATGTGTGTTTGTGTGTGTGTATAATGGTTACAGTACTCTGTGTGTATTTGTGTATATGTGCATTTGTGTGTGTACGTTGCTGGGCCTCATACGTGCTAGGCAGTCTCTCTGCCACTGAGATATACCTCCAAATCCTGGTTTCTGTGCTTACATTGTAGTTGATTAGCTATATAAATTTAAATATATTCTTTAACAAAAAGGAGTTGTTTTCAGGCTTTTTGAGTGTGGAAATACATTTTTATTATTAAATGACTTTAGGTCCCCTTTTCACATGATAAATGTCACATTTTTGTTTTTCCAACTTCAGACCATGTTTATCATGTACACCAATTTTTGAACCTCTTTTGGGAGATGCGCTACCCCCTGTTCCTCTTTCCAAAATAGCCAACTCAGTGTGTCTTTGATTTGGTTGTTTAATACTGCATCTCTGCTTGAGGCAGCTTGACTAGAGCTGGCGGATCTACTTCCAGGGTGGCTGCCTCATGTGGCTGCCAATTTGGGAGCTGGCTGGTGGCTGGGGGCTCAGCTGGACTGCTGGGCAGGAGCCCAATTTACTTTCCATGTGGGCCTTGCTGTAGGCTTCTTGGGCTTCTTCACAAGGTGAATGCTGAGTTCCAAGAGCTACTATTTCCAAGAGACAGAAATAGAAGCTACCAGTTGCTTAAAACCTGAGCCTGGAAATTGGCACAAAATCATTTCTTCTATACTCTATTGATCACACAGCCATAGAATCCTCTCTGGTTCAAGGGAAGGGGGCATAACCTCCACCTCTTGATAACTAGACCATCAGGATTCTCAACCACCTTTGCTGTACCACAGTTCATTTTCAAAGGTGAACCTGGATTCAGATAGTGGTACCTAAGCTTTCCTTCTAGGAGGCCCAGCATCCTCTGCCAGTTACCCTAATGGGCACTGCACATTCTGGAGGTCCTGCTGTGTTCCCTTCAGTTTCTCCCATGTAAGGACCTTTGTAGGACTGCAGAAGATCTCTGAAGATATGCCAGCTGTCAAGGACCTTGGTTCTGGGAGATATCTACAGAGAATTCAATAACACTAGTCCCCATTCCTTCTAGTAGAGACCCTGAACAACCTTTAGGCCTTCCTTATGAACACTCTTAGACCTTTTGGGACAATGGTAGACAAAGAACAAGGGGACACATTCCTGTAAAAAGGAAAAAGTATGGAATCAATGAAGGGCTGTGGCTTCTTACCTTCTCTGGACCTGTCCTGCTCACACAAGCATGAATAGAACTAGTTCTTTTCTCTCCTTTTTTTTTTTGGGAGTTGGGGGAGGGGAGGTTACTGGGACTCAAACCTAGGGGCATTCTATCTCTGAGCTACTCCCCTAAACCTATTTTATTTTTTATTTTGAAATGGGGCTCACTAAGAAGTAGCTGACAAAAACTTTCTCCCACTCTGTGGGCTCTCTGTTGAGGTTCTTGCTGCACAGAAGCTCTTCAGTTTAATGCAATCCCATGTATTGATCTTCCTTTGGGTTGCTTGTGCCTTTGGGGTCTTGTTGAGAAAGTTTTTCATAGTATATATTATGATTAATAATATATCGTCCATAACACATATATCATATATATCACATATATATCATCAGGTATGTATCATACATGTATATGCATATCAAAGTCAATCACTAAACTGAACCTGAGAAGGAGGGAGGGAGAGGGAGTGGGGTGGGAATTGGGTAGGGTTAAATGAGAATTGTGTTCATGTATGCCTTTACCAGCTTGTACCTAACAAAGATATATGATTATAATGCACTGATAAAAAATAAAAAAATATACTATTATGTTTGTATATTTCCTAATGTGATTTAGGCTTATTCATATTTAGATGTAGGGGATGGAAAAGATGAGCTCAATATCTGCAAAAATTGACACATATCCAGTACTCCAAGTTCAGAGTTCTGGGAAGATGATACCTCTCTCTGAAACAGAAACAAGCAATGGGAACAATTCTGAAAATATTGTGCTTCTCACTTACGTAGGACTAAACCCAAGTTTATAAGAATAACCTCTCCTTATTTAGCTAGTTAGTTTTGGTTGTTCCTGTCATGTTTTTTTATGATGAATAATGAAATATTCAGAAGCAAGTTGCTTTGCATTTTTTTCTCCTTGACTATGAATCTCAGAGTAGAGCCTCTGATTTTTAGAATTTTTAAATTTGTAAATTTTGTGGTACATACAGGAATATAGAAAGATGCACATATTTCTACAATACCTTAGTGAGTCTGCACAATCATAGCACAATCAGATCTTATTCTAAATATTTTGATGTGGCTCTCTATGGCAAGTGAAGAATTACTGTGTGTAGCACAGACTACACTTCAATGGCCCATATGACCCTGGGACCATTTTATCTTTTTTTTTTTTTTTCTATTCTAAGCATTATGTCAATCAATCATCAACTAGTATAAGAAATCCATCACTTTTACATGAAACAAGTGTTTTTTTTTATTATGAATCACTCAAATAGAAAGTTAAGAAGACAAGAGTTGTCTCTTAGTGATTGGACTTATTTTGTTGACATTTTGGGGAGTAGCTTGTTTTTTGGTCTTCCATTTCTTCTAATTAGTTCCTCTATTCATTGTGAATGCACCCATTTTCTTTTCCTTTCTTGCTCTTCTATTCTGGCCATATTTAGGGCATTCTATTTTTGCCTAAACTTTTAAAATTAATGGCACAACTTTAGATGATAATCAGAACTTTACTAGCCTCACACCTTCTATGATCTGACTCCTAAAATAAGATAATTTTAATTAGTGCCTTTGGATGCCACAGAAGTAGATACAGTAAGTAAAAAAAAAAATACTTCTTTTTCTAAAAAACCTTTGCCAAATGAGCTACCTGATTGATCACTGGATATTAACAAAGTCCTGTGATGTGAGACTCCCAATTTAAGAGCTGCAATAATGAAAAGGTGAAGAAAGGGAGACTGCCCGTGTCAACTGCAAAAATGAGATAAAAATATTTCTTTGAAGCTTTTACTATTTTATTAACACCATCTTTTGCTAATTTAAAACTCCTATAGGACTTGAAAAGAGTAGTGAAGACTGAAGAGAATGTGTAATTAAGAAGTTATTCTCAGTTGAATATCTACAAAAAATTCGCTAGAACTTGTATCTGTTAGATCTTCAGAAAACATTTTCTTTTCTTTCTTTGTTTCTTTTTTTTTTTTTTTTTTTTTCAGTACTGGGGATTGAACCCAGGGGCATTCTACCTCCAAGATACATTCCCAGCCCTATTTTTTTTATTCTTTATTTTGAAACAGTCTCACGAAGTGTACAGGGCTTCACAAAGTAGCTGAAGCTGATCACAAACCTGTGATCCTTCTGTCTCGGCTTCCCAAGTACTGGGATTACAGGTGTGTGCCATCATGCCGGGCTTAGAAAACATTTTCATTCTGTGCATGGCTGTAGTCTATTCACGAGATCCAAGCTACCCTGTGATTCCCTTCAGGGATGTCTAATAACTAAGAAGGTCCAAAATCTGCATAACAGATACTTGCCTATTTGCCTTCCTTCATTCCTCCTGAACTAGTAATAGTAATCGCAATATAAGTTTGAATCACACACTTTAAGTAGGTGAATTATGCGGTATGTGAATATATCTTCATACAGTTGTGAAAAAAAAAATACTGTTCAATTCTATCACCCTAATTTCCAGGGTGTTTTTTTTTTTTTTTTTTTTTTTTAAATCCCTCAGAACAGCATGCTCTAAGGAAGAACATCTCTTCATTCTTTCTAAATTGTATCTTTTCCTTGGCTGAAAGTATGGTTCATAAGCCCTTGGAACCCTAAAGGTGATAGCAACTACTAGCAACTGGGCTCCAGAGAGTTGTCTTGTTCTTCTTCCACCATATGAGGATACAAGAAGTTGAGAAACCAAGAAGAGAGTCCTCAACAGAAATTGATAGTGCAGGTTCCCTGATGTTAGACTTCTATCCTCCAGAAAAGAGAGAGAAGTAAATTCCTTTGTTTAGGCCACTGAATCTGTGGTATTTTGTTACATCAGTCCGAGCTAAGAGAGTGAAGTCATTTAACTTCATTAATGCATTGATTAATAAACCTGTAGAACCAGGAAGTGAGCCAGGTCTGTCTGATGTCAAATACTATATGGTAAATTCCTGTTCTCTAGTGTGATCCTCTCTTGTTCAGATTCCCTCTTATTGCATTGAGATGGAAAATAGATATGAATGACTAGAACATTTCCCTAAACGATAACTTCTTTCTCTTCCTCCACCTCCTCCCTGTTCTATTCCCTTCCTCTCATCTTCTTCTTTGTCCTTCTCCCTTGTCTCTGCATCCTTTTGTTTGTTTATTTAGGGCTGAGATGGAAAAGATAATGAAAAACTTTAGAAACAAGTAGAAAAGAGAATATGTAATTCAGGAGTAATGGCAGTTTAATTGGATTCTGGCTCCTTCTTGCAAGTTTTATAGAGGGAAAAGATATGGTGTTGGGCTTTATTGTACTATAAAATCTTGATTCTAATTCCTCAGGAAAGGCTTCCTTTCTGAGTTTGTCATCTGTCTGGTGTTGGTTTAGAGTGGCCATAGATCACTGGACTTGTGTAATGGGACGTACTGGAATGGGAGTGGGAATAAGGAAAATAATTTTTACCTGGTGTGTAAGGTGGGGCACAGTCCATTTGTTGTTTTTTTTTTTTGACCTTAGAAATGCTGTTCTCCTTAATATCTATGAAGACCCCATGACATTTGCTGTTACTTGAGACTTATAAATTTAACAAAATAATTTACCAAATATTCATATACCTCTTATATACGTAGGACTACTGAGCACTATTAGGGCCCAGGGGTGATATTTTTTAACCACTAAAAAACTCTATTAGCCTTTTCACCACTATAAATATTGCAAATAAACATATAATTTAAGAAAAAATGGTTGCTTTGAAAAACAAAGCTTCAAGATCACTCCCTTAGAAGATGGTGACATAGAGGGAGATAGCATGTTTCAGTTGCTCTGAAATTCGGAAATAAACTACCAGGAAGACTGCTTCTTGACAAGGGAAGAAAAGCGGCAAAAATCCCAACACAATAATGAAAGTTGAGTGGAATTAGAGCCAGCAGAGAGAGCAGAGGATTGTAAAGAGCTCTGTGCATCTCACCTGGTGAATGGAGAGCATTGGTGGTGGTGGCACCATCTTGGCCAGGCCACGTCAGGACTGGTAGCTTCCTGCACTGTGGCTCTCAGAGACCGCCAGCAAAGAAGCAATAGATTATTGTGAAGCCAGTAACTACAGACCATCATCAAAAGCTGTTGGCATTTCTCTCCATGATCCACAAAGACTAGGCTACCCAGACGATTCAGCCAGATCCTGCAGCTACAGCTGAATCCATCTCTTCTTGTAGGAACCCAACCAGACCCTGAGGCTGCAGCTGAACCCATCTCTTCCTGTGGAGACCGGAGTGGTGCTCATCAAGCTGTCCCATTGTGGGACTACCCCTCTTGGCTACAGAGACTTGCATGGCAAGGAATAAACTCGCAGGGTCTGAGACTTTACAGATGACCCCATAAAGGGGTGTGGGGGGGCTACTGTTGGATACTGCACTTCCTGATAAGACAGTATAATGTCACTACCACTTTTGCTTCCAGAAAAGGGAGCAAGCTCACATTTCAGTGCTCAGGGGTGCTGCCATGAAGAAGGAAATTGTTCCAAGTGGACTTGCATCAAAGGTTAGGATTTGGATGGGAGAAACATATTGAGTCAAGAGACTAGAACACTGTGTGAAAGAGGATATGGTATTTGTTATTGGAATGCAAAGAATTTTGTCTCTTCTGTGTCTCAGCTAACCAGAGTTTCATATAAATACGATGAACTCATAATAATAGGAGAGTGAGAATCATTGCAGCTAAGCATTTTCTCAGTGGTTTGCAAAAATAATGATATTAAAAATAGTAGCTAACATGAAGCACTTGGATCAGGCATTGTGTTTTGTGCTTCATCTCAATAGTCCTGAAAGGTGGTTTTACTTTACTTTTTCGACAGAGTTAATTGAAAGGCTCAGGAAGGTTAAGGAACTTGCTTATAGCCACCCAGGTAGGAAGTGAGGAAGGATTTGAACATACGAAGTTAGCTCCAAAGCTTTCATTGAATTTAACCATTACTAAGAGGAGAAACACACTTAAAATAATGTAACATGGAGAAACGTTTTAAGGCACACAAGAACTTGGTACCTTTTTAAAATATACTTTTATTGGTATATTATAGTCTCATATCATAACGTAGTTCAGAATGAGAGAGATATACATGTACACAGCCCTTGGTAAGCTTCCCCCCTCACTGGCTCCCTCCCTACTCCTTCCCCATACCTGATATTAAGAAAGGCATTGATAATTTCACATATGAACATAACATCAATGGAAGTGTTTCCTTCATTAATTCTCCCTTCTCCCCCACCCTCCTCTAGACCACCTCCCTGACTCCACTGGAGTTTCCCCTCCATTATCTAAAGCCCTTCTTGTATCCCTACTACTCCCTAGCTTCCACATATGAGAGAAGACATATGACCCTTCACTTTCTATGACTGACTAATCTCACTTAACATAATATTCTACAGGTCCATTCATTTTCTTGCAAGTGACATAATTTAGTTCTTCTTCAGGCTGAGTAGATTTCCATTGTGTGTGTGTGTATCCCATAATTTTGTCATCCATTCATCTGTTGATGGATGCCTCACCTATATTGGTTCCATGATTTGGCTATTGTAAATTGTGCTTCTATAAACATGGATATGCATGTATCACTATAATAATCTGATTTCAATCCACTGGGAAAGATACACAGGAGTGGTATAGCTGGATCATATGGTGGATCCATTCTCAGTTTTTTGAGGAATCTCGGTGATATGTTTTGCTCTGTCTCTTAGTAAGCAAAATCTTGGTATTAATAAGCTAGGAAACAGAATGGACTAACAAATATGGTGAGTCCAAACCCCTGAATCATATATATACATGTATATATGTACAAAATTAGTAAAATCGAGGAGGAATTTCTCTCTACTACTAAAAGCCTCTATAATGTGTTACAATTAGTTTAAAGGCATGAAATTTTGGGTCCAATTGCATTTTACACACTCACAGTCAATCTGTACATACATACTTTTCCTCGTAATCTCAAAAGTTGTCCTGGAATGGTGCATTTTCCTGCATAGCTGACTAGTCTGTAGACAGGAGCATAAACTAGACACTTGAGGCAGACATTTTCAGAGTTCTGATTTTTAGACTATATAGCAATTTGAGATGGGGGAGAAGTAACTAAGAATAATTATTTCCAGTAATATCACACTCCATTTGTCATTTTGTGTTCCTGACCCAGAAAGAGGAGACACTATTTGAATGCAGTGACTGGAGGTTTCACTAAAGTAAACAAATAAAATTAATGGAGCACAGTGTGTGGTTCTGCATGTGTGACTTTCCATCACGACATATGTCATGAATGACACAGGGAGTTCTAAGCCAAATGAAACAAGTAGCAAAGCAATTTATAATACAAAATGTAGATTTTTTTTGTGTGTGTGGTATTAGGGACTAAACCCAGGGGCATTCTGAGTGACACGCCTAGCACTTCTTTTTTTTTTTTTTAAAAAAAGGGTCTCACTAGGTTACTGAGTCTTTCTATGCTGCTGAGACTGTCCTTGAACCTGTGATCCTCTTGTCTTAGCCTCCAACCACTGTGATTATAGGTGTATGCCAACATACGCAGCTCAAAAGGTAGATTTTTCAGCAAGCAATACTTTTGACCAGATAGAAATAATGATAGCATCTTAGGAGTTTGTCATAACAATACTAAATTATGAAGATTGCTTGAAAAAGAGTCTGTCAATTCTTGCTGAGAATAACATTTATTTAGTTTTTTACTATGAGGATAGTAGCTTACACTGTAAAAAAATTAGACAGGCATATAGTCAAAATGAAGAGAGTTCAGACTAGAAGATACAAATAAGTATACACCATTTTTCATAATTTATTATGGCCATTTTAATTCCAATACATTTTATTGCCAGTAATTTTAAATATCTTGTTTTCATTCATTAAAAGTCTAGAGTAGTATTGTCTTTCAATGGATGATTCTAGAATTACCTGAAATGATCTTTCTGAACAATTTTGGAACTTATCCCTTATGATTCTGATTCAGAAATTTTACTCTGGATTATTTTATGATAATTATTTTATGATAATTAAACATCATTTCTAAATTATTCCTTTTTTAAATGAAAAAAAAAAGGGTCCTTTAACTATATATCTTTATTTTCCTGGAGCCCATTGACATATTTACTAGAAAGGAAGCATAATATTTAGTCAAATGCATCCCAACCAATTTATTTACTTTTTGAAAAATTTAACTAGTGGTCAGTGAGGTTAAGGAAATAGCATATTTTCACATAGATAACTGGATCCAGGATTTCGACCCTGTCTGTTATGCCATACTGCTCCTCTGAAGCAGTTGTTTTAGATCCATAAAGAAATAACAATTGACTGGGTAAACCTTTCCTTTTAAACATTGGTTTCCATGTATATATAATTAGACAGTGAATATCTTTTTGCATCATTAGGACTCCATGGTTAAATAGGATAAAACATTTCTAAGAGCCTTAAATAGCAGGTACAAATTTCATAATCAATAATGATAGGCCAATTTTATAAAGGCCTAATGAAGATCAATATTTGATGATAGTAGTAAAAAGATGAACTTTTTTTAGTTTAGATCTTCTGAAACTTTAAGTTTCTAGATATTCCTGATACATAAAATAAGTGATATTTTGTTAATGTAAATAAGTTAATCTACTTGTTCAAACTTACACTTAAATGTGCATTAGTAAGACATATGCTAATGGAATTTTCAGTATTTCTAATGCCTAAATTCACTGATAAATACCCTAGACATGCTGTATACAGTTAATACTGTGATCTTGCTGTGGTTGGGTTTATTTTAATATTCAGACATCTCATCACAGTCTGAAACAAACTTATCATTTAAATTCAAAATATTTGCAGGGCTGGGAATGTTTGTCTTGGGAAGATGATATCCTTTAGGGGATATAAATAAAGGAACTTTGGGTTTGGAGGAAAATGGATTTTGGGTTTTCAGAAAATATCCACAATGGGCCCTGGTGATATTACGGGGATGGCTCCAAGGGGGGACTGCTCATGTGTATGGTGTGATCATGGTAGTAAATGCCACACTTTAGCCTGTAGTTTTGGAATCTCTACTTGACCTATAATATCTTTTCTATCTAAAACTATCAATGCACCTTTTATCTCTCAATAGCCTAGTGAGCTTTCATTGTTCAGGTTAAAAATATTTTTAAATTTGCATTTATGTGTATATAACATAATACGTAATATTATGAGTTGTTATAACATGGAGTAATGACATGGAAGAATTTGGTTGTCTCCCTTTCTTTCTTCTTGTCGCATTCCTAAGCTTGGTGTATATCACGTGAGGCCTTTTTCCATGCATACACTTGGTGTGTACGTTTGCTTGTTTCTTTTACATTTAGGGGATCATTCATTCACATTCCATTGCCTTTTTCTTCTTACTTTTTTGAGAAACCTGTCATGAACAATGTTGTAACAGACATTCCTGTACATAGATCTGTGTATATGGGGTACATGCTTTACGTGACATGCTCCTAGAAGTAGAACTGCTGGGCCAAAGATACATAAAGATACATACATTCTAAGTATTAAACAATATTTCCAGATTTCCTTATTTCTATCCATCAACCATTCTGAAACAGAATTTTTTTTAATCTCAGAATTATGCAATATGATACTCTAAAAATTGATACCTTGTTTTTTTATTTTTAATTCTCTTGACTACTAGGATTTTAATTATGTTTGTGTATTTTTACATTTGTAGGTTATTTGAATTTCTTTTCCTGATAATTTGTAAAATTTTGCCCATTTAATCTGATTTATAAGAACTCTTCACATACTAAGAAGATTTATTACTTATATGTTACATAAACCACATACATATTAAACTATTTTCTCAAATTTGTTGCTGATACTTAATTTTGCTGTACTGTTCACTGGAAAGAAGTTTTAAATTTTCATATAAAGAAATGATTTTTCTCTTATTGCTCTTCAGAATTATTTAGAAAAGTTGTTCCAACCAACATTTAAAAAGTTTCCTATATTGATTTATGATTAATTTTTGGATGTGTCTTACATATAGACATATATCTAGAAATTATTTTTGAAAATTATATAAAATAAATATCTAACTATATATATTTTAAAACTATATCTAATTGTTTCAACATCATTTAACATCCCGCTTTAAAAATACTAAACATATATATGTATGCTTATGTCTTTACATGCATATACTATATATTTATATGTATATATTCATTAAACATGTATATATATGGGCTTGCCTATATATACATATGTATATTCATGTATTTTTGTCTCATTGATCTATATTATACTTTTTATGCCAATAACAAATTACTTTAATTAATGTATTCTATGTAAATATATTAAAATATAAGTCCCTATTCATGATCCTTTTTCTTACATATTTTGAGAGTGTTTATACACATTTAAATTTCCAGATGAACTTCAGGATCACAAAATTTTAATGGGTCTTTTAAGATCCATTAAAAAAAATCCAATTGAGATTTTGATGGCGTTTCACTGGATTTATAGGTTAACTTTGGAATAATTTATATCTTTATAATATTGAGTCTTCTCAACCAGAAAATTAGCATGATTCTCTACTTATTCAATAATCATTTATGTCCACCATTAAATACAGTGTGCTTTATATAAGTGTTTTACCTTTATTCCTAGGTATACCATCTAGGTCTAGGTTTGGCTGAAAGTCAAGGAGAATCAAAATAACAGGGACATTTATCTCTGTTTTTTGCCTGAAAGTATCCCACACAGGGCAGGTGTGACAGCTGTGTCACAGTTTCAAGACCTCAGGTTGCTTCTCCATCATCATGCCATCATTTGCAATGCCAGTTCTGGTCCTTCTGATTTTAGATAACTGTAAGATTAGAAGCTATCTTGTCCACATTCCAGGGAGCAAGACTGAGAGAAAGACAGACAAGAACGTGTCCAGGAGAACATCCAAGTATCTTCCAAGGAAGGTCTTTGGAAACTGATCCAGAAAAATTCTACTTCTGTTCCTATTCAATTCCATTGGCCAGAATATGTTGTCACACAGTCTTCTGAGAGGCCAGGGTGCCTGACAAATATTGCCTTCAGTCTGGGAGGCTATGAGTCAACCAAAAAAAAAAAAAAAAATCCAGTATTCCATCATTATGAAGAATAAGAAAAAGGACATTAGGACACAACTTGCAGTTTCCGGTAGAGCAGATCCTTTTAGTTTTTGTTGCTATTATAAACACATATTATTTTTATAGTTATTTTCTTATGATTATGTAAATAGGTCAGAACTCTTTGTAACTTGAGAAATAGTGTCCAAAATATTCTCTCTGATAAAGTGTAAGATTATGTAATTGTGTAGTTAAAATGACCAAGGTGAGTCTGTGTGACAACTGACAGAGTTCTAGGGTCATGGTCCAAATCCACCTTAATGTTACCAGGGGACAGTTCTACACTCTGTGCTTGGTTGGGCTTTCCAGGATGTCTGAGACTTCTGAAGGGATGCTTAGGTCATATGGTGCCTCTTTTGTTATGCCCATCAGGGAAGATCAGGGTGTTAGCATCCTGGGATCACAGGAACTCACCCTTACCCTTTATCCTGCTTCTAAAGTCTTGGTTGTCTGCAGTTCTCTGATCAGTATATTCCTCTTTCTGTATGTCTTTCATCCAAAAGTAAGACTTTAGCCCATTCCTCATTTACAATTAGGATTCTGAGGAATAAAGACATTATTTGTGTCATGCGCACATCCCCATCAGTGGGAGGTAAGTTATAACAGAGGTTTTTGGTAACATACATGTTATGATAAACATAAATACAAAAAATAAGCAAAAATCTCATATAACTCTCTATATTAAAATAAGTGTTCTTTTCTCCCTTCTTTTCCCTTCTCTTCTTTTTTTTTTCCCCTGTAAACTTACAAAATGACTGTGAGATGTGGGGTAGATTGATTTGCACAGCTTTGCTGTTAAATCACCCATTCTGCCACCCAGAGTGTTCAAACCCTTCTCACATCATTAATCTCGACTACTGAGCTGATGGGAATTGGACTCTACAAACAGGTTGTCTGCCAAAGGAGATGTCCCCAGGCAAATACTTACAATATTTTTACCTAGTAAACCAAGTTTTTCTTTTAAAACAAACCAAATCAAATAAAAACAACAATCTGTTTTCCCCAAAGACTGATAAAATAGCCCAAAATATGTTGGAATTGAGATGAAAATAAATCACTCTGGACACCTTCAGCATTTGTAAAAATCTAACTAATAACCAAGGGAAAAAAATGGGTGAAACAGTAGATAAAAGACTCAATTATACTTTGGTGTACAGGAATTCCTGCCTGGAGTTAGACAAACCAAGTGTGTCACAGTCCTGACATTTGTCCTCTACCAAAGGAGTATGACACAGCCCAGCGGGCCACACCACGGGCTCAGGAGTCAACAGACTTGGTTGGTGATCTTGCCTTTAGCTAGTATAATTTTGGCTGCCTTATTTGTTTCTGCTGACTTGGTTATCTCATCTTTTGACTGAGGGTAATGATACTACTACTTCCCTAGCAGTGTTGTTGTGAGCATTAAATTAGGTAACCCACAACATATTTCATACCATAGTGAAACTCAACATATATTAGCATATGCTTCCTATTAATGTTGGCACTCCCGCTATGTGAAGATACTATGAAGATGCTACACAAATGTCTGTGTAATCCAGGGGAGGTAGGGTAAACTACTAACCCTTAATATGCTCAGAGTCTAGTTTGGGAGAACACATCTAACAAGTCATAATATGTTCAATGGCTGAAGATACGATGCTTCTTATTAAGGCAGTTATCATTTTCGTTCTTATCATTGCCTTCAGTGAATTATAAATAAAGGCCTCCAGTGAATCACATCGCCCTAATCTATTATGCCATTTTACCCATAATTGGTGGAATCTGTTTCCACATTCCTTGAGTATTTCTTGAATCTAAGCAGCCTTGAGACTTGCTTTTGGTAAAATGAAATTGTCTGACTTCCCAAACTGGGTCCAAAGACATCTTGTTGCTTCTACTTTCACTCTCTTGGGACAATGCCACCATTGTGTGACAAGTCTCTTGCTAGCTTCCTGGAGGAGGAAAGACCATGTGGAAGAGAACTAGGGCAGTCCAGACAACATCCAGTGTTACCTGCTAGAAATAATGAGTACAGCCATCTTGGTTCATCCATCTTCAGCTGACCTACTGGATGCCTGCAGTGCAGAAATGCTCTCAGGAGCAGTCAGCAGAGGAACCACCCAGCTGAGCTCAACCCTAACTGCTCATGAACAAGAAAATGCTTCCTGTTTAACATCACTAAGATTTGAGGTGATTTGCTGTATAGCAATGGTGAACTGATCCAGTTTTCTATATGATTTTTCCTCTACAAATTTTTTCCCCTTAACTAATTTCAAGGCCTGGAGTTGTGCTTCTGTACATTTCTTTACAGTACGTATGTTTGGATCCTGGCACTAGACCTTTCTGTTGATGCTTGCCAAGCCACTATTCAAATGAAGAGATTTTTCTTGGAAAGGAAGGAAATTGCAGCATACTGATAGTAAACAGTGTGATCTGACAAAGAACAAGATGAGGTTAAATTTTTGGCAGATATTTTCTTAAAATCCAGTGAGAAAAAAGTGCTTTACATTGCTATTGTAAAAGGAAGTAGAATATGTGGTAAATTTTAATAATTTGAATTCTGAAAGACTGGTTCCTTCAGCATGGCACTTGAAGCATTTGAGAAATAAGGAGAAATGTGAATCTGGGAACAGAACAGCTTCACTTTACTTAGTATCAGGCCATGTCTATCATCTCTGCTCTGACGATGACGTGGGAACTAGAAATAACCCCAGGGCCAGATGCAGAAACGAAGGCAGAAACTCAGTGAGAACCCATGTTCTTCCTTATTTTGAAACCGGGTCTCACTAAGTTGCAGAGTGCCTCACTAGGTAGCTGAGGCTGGCCGCGAACCCGGATCCTCCGGTCTCAGCCTCCCAAATGCTGGGATTACAAGTGTGCGCCACCACACCCGGCTAGAACCCATGTTCTTGACAATGGAAATGAAAGAAAACAAGAGAGATGGAGTTGTAGAAATTTTAGGAATTGAGAACTCTGCAGAAGAGTAAGGGATACTTGTTTAAAATAATTGTGGTTTAGTTTTAAGTCAGAAAGAGAAGAAGGAAGGAAGAAAGGAAGAGGGAGGAAGGAAGGGTGGGTCAAAATGAGATCTGATGTGGTCAAATTGAAGTATTTTCAAATGTCCAAACTAGAACCTATTAAGGCCATGTTAGCTGAAGAGTCAAACTTTCTTACAGCTTGGGATAAGAAAGATTCTTGAGCTGGGCTGATGAACATGCTTGTAATTCTAATACTTGGGAAGCTGAGACCAGATGATCCCAGGTTTGTGGCCAGCCTCATCTACCTAGTGAGGCCTGTGCAACTTAGTGAGACCCTGTTTCAAAATAAAGAATAAAAATAGGACTAGGGGTATAGCTCAGAGGTAGAATGCCCCTCGATTCAGTCCCCAGTACCATAAGAAAAAAAAAAAAGAAAAAAGGAAGGATTCTTGAGAAACAACCAGTAAGGAATTTCTCAAAGATCCAAGAATCCTTGTAGATGTCATAATGGAACAAACTGACTTTTCTGGCACACTTACTTAGGCTAATCTTAAATGTCTAATAAATTATAATTTCCATCTCACTTTCAAAAAGAGAATAGTTGATCATTGTGATAGTTTCTGTTTCTCTCATTTCACAAGCCTGTTTACGTACGGAAACAACATTCCAATGCATTTTTATTGGTGCTATTTTGTTGTAGCTAGAAAAAGAGAATTCAATCTTAGAATATAGATGAGCTTTCTTGTTGCCTCACCAGGCAATTTATTGAGAACTGTATACACACATTCCTTTCACTTGGTTGCTGTATCCATCAGCATTCTTAAAACTATAGTCTAAAAGATTGACCACATAACTTAGAGGAAAAAAGATTTATTTTCTTATGGTTTGAGGACCATGTGAGGCTGGGGACTGCAGATCTCAGGGTGGGCATGGCAGCAAGAGGAGAGGGGGAGAGAACATGGGCTGTGCTTCTCACGTCATGGAGGCTGGAAGAGAGAGCGCAGCAAGAGGAGGAACCATATATAACCCCCAAAGCTGCACCCCCAGGGATCACCTTCCCCAGTCACACCCTCCTGGCCCAGGTCACCACTCAGATGAACCCATTACAATGGATTTATCCACTGCTGTAATTACAACCCTCATGACTCAGTTACATCAAATTGAAACACCAATTTATTTACTCTTCAAGGGGCCGTTCTATGCCCAACTATAACAGCTGCCTTCCACTTATTTTCAGCTCACTGTAGGAAAATTTTTATCTCCAGGCTACTGACCCTGATTACAATGCACCAATAATAGTAAATTAAAAAAAATAAGGGTCTCAAAATTTTCAGTGGAAACTTCTAGTTTTTATTTTGCATGAACAGTAGATACCATTTGATGAAATTATGTACTTCATAAAATCCTTTGTTCCCCTGCCATCTATGATCTAGGTTCTTTCATTCCAGACACCAGATCACCTCCTATTTTTGTCATTCAGACACCAGTGGTCCTAAGGTTCTGTTCTGTTCTTGCAATTCTTATTTCTTATAATCTCTTGTCAATCATACACACACACACACACACACACACACACACACACTTGTGGTACTGGAGATTGAGCCAGGGGCATTCTACCTCTGAGCTATACCTTCAGCTCTATTTTATTGTTTTATTTAAAAATAGGGCTTCACTAATTTGCTGAGGCTGGTGGCAAACCTGCGACCCTCCTGACTCAAAGTCTCCCAACTGCTGGGATGTCTCAGTAAACATTCTCATTGCCATCATTCAAAACGCTTGACCACACAATTTAAAGAAAAGGCTTCTCTTATCAGTCTTATCCACTTCATTATGTGGTTTTCACATACCAACAAGTTGATTACTCCACGATAAATAAAGACTGTGTCTTTGGTCTTTATTTCAGTTTGGCAAATCCTCCAGAGTATAAATTCAGGGCCTCAATAGATTGGATGATACCCACTCATATTGGGGAGGGCAAATGCAAGTATCTTCTAGAAATACTCCTACATAAACCCCCCAAAATGATACTTCATGAGCTAGCTGGCATTCTGTGATGTAGGCAGGTTGAAACATGAAGTTAACTATCACCAAGACCTGTTAGCTAATTAAACTTCTTAAGTATCTTTTGTCCTGTACTTCTCCAATCCAAACAACATTGCCATCAGAATTCTCTTGGTAAAACCAGATGTAATTATTTTCCTTAAATGCCTTCAGCAGTCTCTCCTCCTCCATGGGATAACTTACAAATTCTTTCTGCTCGGTAGAAGGAGCATCCTTTAATGCGGCCTTATGATGTATTTCAATCGCAGTCCCTGCCATCATTACTGTTGCTACTACAGAACTATTCTGCATTCCTTGGATAGAGACCGAAAACCATACTGTCCTTGTACTTGCAGATCTATTTGCAGGCACTCTGCCTCTCTTCCATCTGGTTATGGAATGCAACTGTCCATGACACACCTCACATGTTATTTACATGCCGTTCTCATCTCTCAATTTGGCCTTTTAGTCTTTTATTAGTACTTCTGTATAACACACCACATTGAACTGCAGCTATTTATGTAACAGTGAACCTCAAACATCCAGTCTCTAGCACAAGGATAGACCCTTAGTGTGACTGTTATAGGTGCCAGTCAGCTGATATGTGAAGGAATGGGTGATAGCAATTGATTTTCTTATGTCAGACTGTCATGTGCTTTGTCATATTCTTAACATAAATTGTTGAGCTGAAATAAAAATATACAACTTTGTAATAGAAATAGGAATGCTTGCTTATTTAGTGTTTCCTTTCAAGAAAATGTGCTTGGATGATTGACTTTACTGGGGCAAGTGGTGACAATTTGATTACTTCTCTTTCTTCTTTCTAGCTAGTCACCGAATTCCTGGGCTACTGATCATACTTTTCTTGGCAATGATGACTTTCATCTTATTAAATGGGAATTATAGATTCCTGTCTCTGGCCAAATCAAGATTCTTTTCATCTGATTTAGATTTCCATATGATGAATAATGTTTTCAGTCTAGACTTTCACTGTGTTTAGCTAACTTTGCATGCTCCCTATATGGTCTTATATACCTTACTGAAAGCTAAATGTGGTGGTTACTTAGAAAATGTTAGTGCAATAGTTAATTTCTTAAGAAGCCTGAAAACAAAACATATAGTCTATATAGACTTTTTTAATGGTAATTATTCAGTTTTGTTTAAAATATCATTTTAAAAATATGCCTTTTTCTGAGTCTAGTGAGCAGATAAAGAAAATTTCAGTTTAAATGGCACTTTGAAAGTTAGAAACCCAGGAGTTTTGTTTATTTTTATTTCAGTCTATTAAATGGTCACATACTCTTCTGTCACTAAATGGATCACAATTTAATTAGGTCGCAATCTAAGACATTTGGATTGTCTCCAACTTTTTTTCTATTACTGTAAATGCTAATGTGGACCCTTTTTATCAATCAAAAATCTTGGTGTACATGTTTAAAAAAAGATGTTTTTGTATATTCTTATATAAAAAATTCTGCTGCTTATTTTTCTCATTGTAAATTTTTTCAGGATGAGCTTTTTATATGCTGAAGATGTACTTCTGTTTTCTTTTAGGTTCCCAAATGCTTGACAAGCTTCCTTTCCACTTACTTAGTCCTTTGATATCTTTCTTCAGAGTTTTGTAGTGTTCCTCATATAAATCTTATACATATTTTGTTAGATTTATACCTAAATATTTCATTCTTTTGTGTGCTATTACAAATGGTAATATTTTTAATTTTAGAGTCATCCACTTATTCATTGTTGATCTATAGGAGAATGATTAACTTTGAACTAACCATTGCTTGGTTCCAACAGTTGTTTTGGAGATTTTTCAGGTTTTCTATGCAGATGATCATGTCATCTCTGAACAGAGACAGATTTCTTTCTTTCCTTCTTCCCTATCTGTATAGCTTTTATTTCCTTTTCTTGTCTTACTGCATTAGCCAAGCATTCTGACACAATGTTGTAGAGCAGGGGCCAGAGGGGACATTTTTATCTTGTTCCTCATAATTGCTCTTTTAAAGACCATAAGCGTGGCAGCATGATTACATCTAAAAACCATGATAGTTCTTTAATATCAGCAAATATTAAGTCAGCATTTACATTTCTCTGATTGTATTACATTCTTTATTTTTCTATTTTTACCGGTGCATTGTAACCATACATCATAGTGAGATTCAGAGTGATAAACATTTGCATGCACCCAGCATTCCTTGTGTGTCTTCCTTGAGTTCCCAACCTGCTCCCCCACTCCCGTACAGTCTGTGCATTGAGACAAGTAACTTCATGTATGAACAAAGGGTTATTTGAGTAGTTACCATGATCATCTCTCCCCTTTCTCCTGCCTCAGGGCTCTCCTTCCCCCTTCCACTAGTGTCTTCCCTCTTTTATCTGAGGTCTTCTTTATTTCCCAGTGTCTCTTATATTTAAATAGTAGTTTTTGTTTAACTCAGGATTCAAATGAAGCTCACATATTGTTATTTTTGATGTCTTCTAAATCTTGTAAAATCTATAGCTTACCTATATGTGTTTCTTTTTTCCTTCAGTTTTCTTGCAATATTATATTTGTGAACTAGGGATAGTTGTTCTTCAAACTGGCATGTGGCATGGATTTTTATTCATTTCATTCCTGTTGTGTGAATTAAAATATTAATTTTTTTAACATGGTAGTTAGGTCTAGAATTGTGATTAGATCAAAATTTCTAACCTCCCACTCCCTTCTTTGGGCAAGAATTTGTCATACCTCACATTGTATATTTCCATCAGCATATTATGTCTGATTGTCTTTTTCTGTGTGTGTGTGTGTGTGTGTGTGTGTGTGTGTGTGTATCCAGTCAAGGTGATCATTACCTAGATGTGTTATTTTATTAGAATTTGTAGAATGCTAATATTGTTTATTGCTTCTGTATTTGTTAGCTAAATTTAATGCAGAGGCACTTATTATCATCTCTTGGAGAGCTAACTATTCATTGCCTAAGTAGAGTTCACATAAGGAAAAAGAATAATGTTTGATTTTATTGTTTGCAAGTTTGCAAAATAGTGAGTTTTCTTGCATTTTCCAAAAGTGAGCAATATGTTCACATTTGAATATATTTATGTTTATTCAGTTACAGTTATTATCCTTGTTTCTCAAATTAGGCAATCTTTGGTCTACCAGAGCCTCTTCATGTTTGCTTTCTGAGCCTTTGTGACATGAGTACAATAGTATTTGGTAGCATCCTTGATTATTTTAGTGTAGTACTGGGGATTGAGCCCAGGGGCATTGTACCTCTGAGCTACACTCCCAGCCCCAATTTTATTTTTCATTTTGAAACTGGATCTTGCTAGGTTGTTGAGAGTCTCACTACTTTGCTGAGGCTGTCCTCAAACCTGTGGTCCTCCTGTCGCAGCCTCCCAAGTACTGGGATTACAGGTGTGCATCACCGTGCCTGGCTGCATCCTTGATTTTTAATATGATAAGATCTCTAGGTTCATCTTCTATATTACCAGTTCCAGACTTGAAACCACCATTTTTTTCAAAGAGTCTTAGTTTCTCTAGTGGAACATAATATTTCAAGATGGTATTTCTCCCATTAGTGCAGAGTATTGCTGCTCTTAATCATCATTTCTAGGACTTTTTGGTGGGTAGGCTTTGTAATCATTTTTCTTTAAAATCATAAAATATATCATTACCCTTCCAATTCAAAATCAAGACTACAAAATTTTTAACTTGACCATATTGATCTTATATTTGTTTCTATTTTCTCCCCCCAACACATAAAAATATCCTAATAACACCATGACATTACATATTTACACAACAGGCACACAAATATTTTATCATAACAATATCCCCCTCCATATTGAGTGACATAATTATTGAGAGCAAATTTAATTTTCCTTGTATGTGAGCTAATATGCTTGATGAAATTGACAAATCAGAGTCACATGGGTGGAAGGTCTTATGAACATTTACTAAATAATTTCATGGATATCAGTGATCAAGAGAGTCAAATAAAATACAGAGACTTGGAACCTTGAAAGCAAATTCTCCAATTTTTCCTTCTGTCATTAGACCCAAGTCTCTGACCCAGGAGAGATGATGTCTCTCAGACAAATTGGCAAGCTTTCTTATAAAAGAGAAGTATTTAATGCTGAAGCATCTTTGTTTAATGTCCTCTTGAAATAATATAGCTTCTGTAATATTCTTCCGGAAGCCTCTCCTCATAGAGTCTATGATCCTCAACCAGGGATATCTTGCTGAGGTCATTAGTATCAGTTTATTTACAAGTCCAATTGGCAAAAAAGGTGAGCAAGGTCGCCTGCTTCCCCCTCCCGCCTAATTCAATTCCTTGGAACATCGACCCTGGTGAAGGGAATAGGGTCAGCTCTTTTAACTTCTACAAAGAGTTTGTTTTTAACTTTAGGACACAACCTGCTGAGGAGGTACAGACAAACCGCTCTCCTTTAAAGACTAGCTAGTTGGACTAGATCCTTTCTATATAGTTCTGCCATTGATTAAACAAAGAAGCTAATGTTTCTTTTCACTTTGCATTTCTAAAAGCTATTTTTAATTGAGTTTTGTTTTAATATGGTATAAAATTTATATAAAAAGATATATTTAGAGGCTGGATGTGGTGGCACATGCTTGTAATCCCAAGACTTAGGAAGCTGAGACAGGAGGATCACAGGTTCAAAACTAGCCTCAGGAATTTACTGAGATCCTCAGCAACTTAGTGAGAACCTATTACAAAATAAAAAATAACAAGGGCTGGGGGTATTCCTCAGAGGTAGAATGCCCCTGGGTTCAGTTCCAAAGTACTGACTCTATCTATCTATCTATTTATCTATCTATCATCTATGTATCTATCTATCTCTATCATCAGTATCATCTATCATTTATCTAGAGACAAATAAATATACAGAGACATCTAGCTCCTGTTCTTATCCTTTACACTCTCTTCCTAACATGACAACCTTATAGGTTGTCTCTATTGGAATACATATCTGTACTTTGTTAAGCAAATAACAATATTCTATATACACTGTTTCCTCCCTTTAACAACATATCCTGGAAACAGCTTCACAACAGTAGATAGAGATTTTTCTTCTTCTTTTCTTTACAATGCATAGTATTCCATTGCATGTACCATTCAACTAGCCCCCAAACTGGCAGACGTGAATTGTTTCTAAATTCTCACTTTTACAAGACTTCTGCTTTATTTATTTATTTTTGTATTTTTTTTTACAAGAGTATCTTCAGGATAAAAGTTAAATGTGGGAATTGTGTATGTATACATAATTGTGCTACATTTTGCCAAATTATGCTACATACTGTTGGATTTTGCATTCATTCTAGCATTGAAGGAAGGTATGTTTTAGCCTTACCAGCAAAGAATACTGTTGTCTAACTTTCGGATTTGTTCACAATCTGATGGAAATCATATCTTAAAGTTTTAAAATTTCATTTCTCATTGCCAGTTGAGAATATTTTTATATATTCAAGGATCATTTGCATTCTCTTTCCATGAACTCTCTAGTCATATCTCTGTTCCTATGTCCTGCCTGCTTTTCTGATTGTTGTTTATTCCCTTTTGTTTTAAAAATCTCTTTAAATACTACAATATTAATATTGAATTGAATGTATGATATAAAAGTTGAAAATATTCTTATTATTTATCATGATATGATAATATAAAGTATTTCTATATTTAAGACTTTAACTTTCTATTTAGTTTGAATTATTAATCATTTTCTTGTTGCATCTTCTTTTCGAGTAGTATTTTTAGAAAAGTTTTTCCTAGTTCCAGGAAAAAAGAATTATAGAAGAATTTGGCCATGTTTTCTTCTAATAATTGGGTGATTTTATTTTTTACATTTAAATATTTGTTCTGTGTAGAATGCATCATTGTATGCAATGTGAGGAACAGATTCAATTTTGTGTCCTATTTTTATTCAGTTATTTCAATACCACTTATTAAAGTGTGCATATTTCCCCTAGTGATTAAGACTGCAGCCCTGATCACATGCTAAATTTTCATATGGGATTAATTCTATTTCTGTTTTTTCAATTCGGTTCCTTTAGTCTGCCAGCTTATTCATGATCTAACACTACACTGTTTTAATAACATAAGCCTTACCATATGTTTTAATAACTGGCACAGCCAAATACTTCCTAACCCTGGTCACTTTTATTTTTAGTAGTTTCCTGGCTATTCTTGCTTTTCATTTATGAATAAACTTAATATTCCACTGGTCTAGTGGCAGAAGAAAGGAGAGAATTGATAATATTTCATTTTTAAACAAAATGTGCACATTTTATTGTACACATTTTGTTTTTATAAGCTAAATTAGTCAACCTGCTTGCTATTGAAGCTTCCCATAAATCCAGTGACACTGATCTTGTCAAAGTCAACAACTTCCACATTCCAAAATCCACGGGTCAGTTCTCAGTTCTCATATAAGTAGACATACCCATAGTATTTGACACAGTGTGTCCTTTCCTCTTCTTGGAAATATTTTCTTTATTTGGTTTCTAGTACACAATTCTCCCAGTTTTTCTTCTACTAACCTTCATTTAGATCTCACTCTCTTCCTCTAGATAAGTGCCTACTTGACTTTCAGAGTTCTAGACTAGGAAATCCTAGAACTCAGTATTTGCATTTCTATTCACATTTCTATTTAAACCTACACTTTTAGTTATCTCATCATGGCTTTGTGGTTAAAATAGTATCTTTATGTTGATGAGTTCTAACTGTACATCTCCTGCTTGGCATCTCCACCAGTCTCCTGTATCCAGCCCAGTGCATGTCTAATGGTCTTTTCCTCCACTTAGCTTTATAATAAGCAGTCCAAAATTAGCCTCTCCAAAGCTGAAAACCTGATATTCCAAATTCAAATCTGTCAATCTCTCTTCTTTCTTCTAGTTGCATAAGTAACAAATCTCTTCTTTCAATTACTCAGGTCCAAGGCATTGGAGACATCACTGACTTTTCTACTCGCAATCTCTCTCTGCTGATTACTGCAGTAGCCTCCTATCTGGTCTCCCTGCGTCCATCCTCAACTTATTTATTACATGCTCAAAATAGCAGTCATCCCTGTAATACACAAGTCAGATCTTGTTACTCCTTTGTTCAACATTCCCTGTTTTCCCAAATGCTCAGTAGTATGAAGGGCCTTACAATACCCCAAGGGTCCTACAATAGCCATCCAGCCTCTTGCTTCTCTGACTTCATTGTCTACTGCTCTCACCCTATTCACCCTGCTTCAGCCACTCGTGTACTGAAGTTAACTATGTCAACCAACATGTCTCAGCCAACATTTTCACTACTACAATCCAAAATAACTGACTACCCCACAACTTAGAGTAAAGAAAATTTATTTGCTCACAGTTTTTGGAGATCTCAGGTTCAGTTCATGTGAGGCCAGGGTCTGCAGATCTCAAAGCATGGTGACAGGAAGTAGAGAGAGGAAGAGAGAGCAAGGGCTCTCCTCTCACATCATAGAGGCCAGGAGCAAGAGAGGGCAAGCAATCAAGGAGATTCACAGATAAAAGCACAGTCCCTAAGGACATATCCCCAGAGACCCACCTTCTCAAGCCATACTCCACCTGCCTCGGTTACCACCCAGTAAATCCATTACAGTGGAGTTATTGACTGAGGACACTCAGTTACATCAACTGTGAACATTAATACATGAGCTCATCAGGGGACATACTATAGCTAACCATAACATAACATGTCTACATTGTCCCCAAGTCCTTCGGTGTCAACCTCTAGTGTGTTGGGTTCCCTGGGTAAGGGTTACGGGACACAGGGGATGCAGAGCAGGACAGGTTCAGCAACTGCACGTTTATTGAAAGCTTCAGCTCGATACTTATAGACAGAAAACAATAGACAGGCTTTCATAAAATCATAAGATATTTTGTGTCACAAGATTCTTCTGTGTAACTCTGGTAGAAATGCAATAATATTTCAATCTATAAGCCCCCTTTATTTTAAGTCTCCTTATAATAAATCTTCTTGTTCTTTTCCCAGACTAGTCTGTACTCAGAATGTTAGAAATCAAGAACACAGTTTACCAGTTACCATGCCAAGAAGCTTGCTTCCTTATCATAAGAATAAATTCCAGCAGAACACTATGTGGCTGCAGAGAAGAGTCTGCTTTTTCTCTCACACTCGGTTTTCCAAGTATATCAGCAAACATACTATCCACCTCATTTTAATTCTCAGATAGAGCCTGCCGTTAAGGCTGGAACTGTTTCTCTACACTTCAGATCTTTCTCAGATGTCATCTTCTTTATTAAGAACTTCCCAAGCCATGCTATTTATAATTGTAACCTATCTGTACTCCTTGGAACTTCTTACCCATCTTTCTTGATTTATTTTTAGTCCTGGCATTGCCATTTGACATTCTATTATTTTTGCTAATCTATTTTGTTCATATTCCTCTTAAATAATATAATCTTTTTTCCAACTGCTATACTTCCAGCCTCCCAAAACTAATGCTAGATACTGTACATAAACTGTTTTTAGAGTGAATGAACAAGGTGTGGAGGTACATGCCTCTAATTCCAGTTCTTGAGAGGCTGAGCCAGAGGATCACAGGTATTCTCCATAACTTAGTAAGGTGCTCCACAACTTAGTAGGACCATGTTTCAAAATAAAATATAAAATAGGGATGGGGTGTAGCTCAGAGATAGAATGACCCTGAGTTCAACCCCCAGTACAACACACCAAAAAAAAAAAAAAAAAGAAATAAAGAAGTCTATATGCTTTAACATTACTTAATGAATTATTTATTTCATGAGATAATATTGAAGGCAATCATGTTAATCACTAGATGATCAATTTATATATCTTTAATGGGTTTAAGACATTTATCTTTTTTCTTTTACATAATATAGTTTTAGCTTTCAATATTTCTCTTCTTTTAATCAGAGATCAAATAAAGAGAAAAGAAGGCAAGTAACTCAAACAAAGTGTTAGTACAGGTTAATTTATAAACATGTTTGCAAATAAATAGATTATTAAATTTTCAGGCTGAGCATGGCAGCGTATGCCTGTATTTGGGAAACCGAGACAGGAGGATTTCAGAGACAAGGCCAGCTTCAGCAACTTGGAAAGACTATGAGTCAAAATAAAAAATAAAAAGGACTAGGACTGTAGTTTAGAGATAGCATGCCTCTGACTTCAATCACCAGTAACACACACACACACACAGACACACACACACACAGACACAGACACACACACACACACACACACACACACACACACACACACACACACACCAAGACTATGAGTACCACAACACTCTTAAAGAAAATGTAGATTAAGAAAGGTTTTTCTAAGGAAATTGATTAATCTATAAGTGACCCTCAGTGTTTTTATTATGAAATCCTTATTTTTCCATTTAAAGAAATGCCTCCATTAATATTTTCTAGAAGAAATGTAATGCAAGAAAAGTTTAATAGTGACATATATAGGTCGTAAGTTTAGTAATGTTTCCCACAATATGAACTCTGAAAGAAAAAGTAGAACACACAATCATAGAAGTATGAGTTTGGGGTCATAAAGGAGGTCATTTAAAATGAAAAAGAACTTTCAGAAAATGTGACCCAGTTGATAATAAGAGATCATATTGCATCTCTCTCACCTAGTGTAATGTTTTTTTCAAAGTTTCTGCTAAAATATTCACATAGCTTCTGCCAGCTACTTAACAAGGTAAGCCTGCAAGGCCAGCTTGTGAACAGGGAGGTTGGTCAGCTACATAACTTGTATGGTCTAAAGACTGCTGAAAAAGCTGGTCTTCTCCATACTTTTCTTCCCTAACTATGCTAATTCTTGAAGTTTTCACTCTTGAGCATTAAGTTAAAAGAATCTACTCATATGCAAGTCTTTCTTAGGTAGGGTGATATTTATCCTTATGAATCTCACATTTTTAATAGAAAGGAAGAATCCGGAGAAAAGAGAACACAGGACAAAGTCACTCCTAATAGTGAGAAAGAAAGACTGAGACTTTGAAATCCTACTTGCTTTGATGTTGGTAGGTCTCAGTGATGAGAATCTACCTATCATATGGGATTCTAAGAAAAAAAACGCTGTTCAAAGGTGAAGTCTGATCAGATTTAGAACATCAGATTTACCTCCTTCATAATTTGGCTAATGGCTAAGTCAAGCAAATATGCAGTAGGAGATAGCATCCATAGATTACTCAAATAAAAGAAGTTTCAGGTCCCAGAAAAGTATAAGGTAGTTAGCCATAACATATGAAAATATCTGAATTATTACAAACTACGTTCAGCTCATTCTCTTTTAGGATAAGACATGAGAATGTAAGATCACAACATTAAGTACCATGGAAAAAGCACCAATATATTAGGGAGATGACAAGCTGAATTTCAATTACTTTAATTTTAGTGTTGTTCATGGTAGAATTGATTATCAAGCTAAACAGAAAAAAATGGTTATCCCCCAGGCGAATGTTAATGTTTTCAAGATTTCCAATAATAATATGCATAAAGAGGTGAGGAGAGGTTAATAAATTGCATCATGAGAAGATCATCCTTTAAGCTAGAATATGCCTGCCAAAGGATCATATCATCTCTTAAATGCACGAGTTTGCCTGAATTCAAGGGTATATCCCAATTAGAGTAGCTGTCAGTTTTGCATGCCTTAAAGCTACAGCATAATATGTAAGCATGTAAGTAAAAAATTTAGATCCAAAGAGAAATTCTCATTATTTCGCTATAACAGTATTAAAAGTGCTGAGAGTGACTTTCTTGGTTTGAATACCCTTTGAAGAGCAGGACTGATGCAAAGGAGTGTCATTTCACAGATGGTGTGCGATGCCATTTGTGTCACTGGACACTTGAAAAGGCCATTCTAAAAAGTGAGCCTTTCTCTTGTGCATCATGTCTCTGCTGGATTGGTGGCAGTACTCTCCAAGAATTAATATGATGTTTAGTGGTTTTTAAATATTTATCTGTTTTCTTTCAGTGATAAGATGATTTTGCTACTTCTTATATAATTAAATAGAATGTTCTCATTAAAGTCATTTGGGATCTTTCTTCAGTAGCTTAAGATCAGAAGAATATTGTTATATGCTCATTTTATAAAAACATTTGTAAAGAGAAGTAGTGTTAAGAGTGTTTGAGAAATTGAGTTTGTCTTAAGGCTTGTGTTTGAGTTACCTTTGTTTTCTTTTATTTTTGTCTATTATTGATTTATCCTGTCACTTATGCAAGTTGACAGATATTTAGCTGGACTATAAATGATGAAATTCATGAAGCAATAATAAATCCCTCATTAGTTTGGAATTTTCCTACTATAACTATTGTGTGATTACTAGGATTTTAAAGCTATTCTAAGGAAGTCTTATACCAAAAGAAACCATGTGCTTTTATTGTAACAGCTATATTCTTTGGATATGAGATAGTCTTTCTTTTAAAAATAATACTTATATATGTTGTTCTACAGGAAGGACTTAATGAATATGTTAACTTCTACAGAATTCTATTATCTTATAGTAAAATAGCTGGCATATGACTTTATGCCTAAGTAAATATTGCCAATTGTGTTCCATTATTTGTACATGACAAACATGGTACAGAATTTGTCAGGGTTCATTTTAGATATAAATTCCTAGTTCTCAGACAATTCATATATATATATATATATATATATATATGAATTATATAATTATATAAAGAATGAAGATATTGAGGGTTTAATGCTAAATAACTCACTGAATATCACAGACATAGTAAATGGTGAGAACAAGATACAATCTCTAGTATTTTGCCCTTGCATATTTCTCTACAACAATCATCTCAAGAGTAAAAAGATATGATTTGCATTTCTCTGATTTATAGTGATGTTGAACATTCTTTCATATATTTTTTGGCCATTTGCATTTCTTCTTTTGAGAAGGGTCTATTCAGTTCAGCTGCCATTTTTTGATTGGGTTGTTTGTTGGTGTTAAGTTTTTGAGCTCTTTATGTATTCTAGATATTAGTCCTCTACCACAGAAGTAGCTGCCAAAGATTTTCTCTCATTCTGCAGGCTTTCTCTTTGGATTTTTTTTGCTGCTCAGAAACTCTTTAGTTTGATGTGATTCCATCTATTAATTCTTGGTTTTATTGAGGAAGTCTCTACCAGTGTCTATATGTTGGAGAGTTGGCCCTCTCTTTTCTTTTAGTAATAGTAAAGTTTCTGGTCTAATTGTTAGGGCTTTGGTCCATCTTGACTTTTGTGCTGGGTAAGAGACAGAGATCTAATTTCATATATATATATATCCAGTTTCCCAGGACCATTTATTGAAAAGGTTGTCTTTTCTCCAGTGTATGTTTTTGGCTCCTTTGTCAAATATCAATTGGCTATAAGGATGAGGACTTGTCTCTGTATCTTCTATTCTATTCCTTTTGTCCATGCGTGGATCCTTATGCCAATACCATGCTGTTTTTGGTATTATAGCTCTGTAGTATAATTTGAAGTTATGTATTACAATGCTTCTAGCATGGTTCTTATTGCTCAGAATTGATTTGGCTATTCTGGAATTACATTAAATCTATAAATCATTTTTGGTAGTATGGCTATTTTGACAATAATGGCATGCATATTGGCGATGCCCGTAATCCAAGTACTTGGGAAGCTGAAAGAAAAAGATCATAGTTTGAGGCCAGCCTCAGCAACTTAATAAGACCCTGTTTGAAAATAAAAATGAAAGCCGAGTGTGGTGGCACATGCCTGTTAGCTCAGTACTTGGGAGGTTGAGACAGGAAGATAGCAGGTTCATGGCCAGCTTCAGAAACTTAGACCTCTTGCAACTTAGTGAGACCCTGTTTCAAAATAAAAGATAAAATAGGGCTGGGAAATGTAGCTCAGAGTAGAATGCCTCGGGGTTCAAATCCAATACTACTACTACTACTAATTTTAATACTCAAATGTAGTATACCTGTGTTCAATCCTTAGTTCCCCTCCCCCCAAATACAAACAATAATAATGGCTGGCAAAGATGTGGAGAAATAGGAACTTTTATGCACTGTTGGTTAGATTTTAAATTGGTACTACTTCTATGGAGATTAGCATGGAGGTTCCTCAAGAGACTAGGAGCAGAACCACCATGTGACTCAGATATACCACTTTTTAAATCTTTCTTAAAAAATTACAGTTAGAATAAAACAGTGATACATGTATGCCATGTTTATAGCAGCACAATTCATCATAGCCAAATTATGGAACCAACTTAAGTGTTCATCAACAGATGAATGGTATATATACACACAATGGAGTTTTATTCAGCCATAAAAAAAACAAAATTATGTCTTTGCAGGAAAATGGATGGAAATAGAGAATATTATGTTAAGTGAGATCAGCCAGCCTCAGAAAGTCAAAGGTTGTATATTTTTCTCTTATGTGGAAGGTAGAGAATGCCGGGCGTGGTGGCGCGAGAAAAAATTTAAAAAGGCATTTCAGATAAATAAACTAACCAGTAGAATAGTAGAAGGGTATTGAGGACAGGAAGTAGGAAGGTGAAAAGACAGGGTTGAGGAAGGAAACAGTGCAAATAATGCTATATCCACATATGACTACCAATATCACTAAATGTATTTGGGAGAGAAAGGGGATTTGGAAGGAAAAATGCTAAAGGTTGTGTGCTTCTTGTTTGTATTAGTTTGAATTTCACCGTGATGTATAATTGCAATGCACCAATAAAAGTATGAAAGAAAGAATAAGAGGATATAGCACTTTAAATATATTTTTCAAGTTGTTTGAGTTCAATCATAAAATGCAAGAATTTTCAACAAACTGTCTCTGAATGTGAAGAAAATGAGGTATTTAACATGCAATATAAGTGTACCTAGCATCTGAAAATTCCATCAGTTGTGTGTTAAAATATGTGAAGCGTACCCTTGTTCTAACAATTACCTCTGCGTTACCTAGATAACATGACTGAATTTAATGAAATATCCTTTAAAACATTTTCACATAATTTCTTTAAAAGGAGTGTTTTGGGATGATGTTGAATATATTCTGTGTCTTTCCAATACCAACATAAACTTTTAAAATTAGTTTATAGAATTGCTGTTTCTATGATACTAGGAGTGAAAGACTGATTTTTCACTAAACTGGCTAATGCTTTTAAGCAAAATTGAAATATACAGTTGTTTCTGTGACAGATAATAGTATTTATATTAAAGAATTCAAGGAAATGTAGCATAAGGTGTTCTTTTCAGAAGGTTTGTCAGGAGTCTTCTTGAAGGAAGGGACATTTGAACTGAGACCTGAATAAAGTCAAGAAGGAGTTATCTGGGGACAGAAGATTCTAAGAAGAGGATATGTCCAAAGTAAAGGCTCCGGGTTTGGAATATACTTAGCTGCTTGAAGAAATAACCATATACCAGTGCTGCTGAAATTAATGAATCAGAGGGAGAACTGTGAGAGATATTGATGGAAAGTTAGCAAGGGCTAGGTCAAGCAATTGTAGAACTCTGTAAATTTAGGGTAAGACATGCTCATCTTGAATGTTTTTAAAGTATTGCTTTGGCTTCTTTGTGGAGAAAGGACTAGCGTAGACATGCGGAGCCATTCAGCAGGTTATAACCATGTTCTAGGCCAAGACTATGATGGATCAAAATGGGGTGATAAGAGAGACCACAAGAAGTGGTAGGATTTATGTTATGCTAGGACAGAATTTGTTGATAGAGTTGACTTGGAAGATGTGCACAGATCATGGTGCTTTTACTGAAATGAGGAAGCCCAAGGCAGAAATATAGGGACTGAGTTTCATTTGAAAAGTTTATTCAAGTGAACATTGAATATACTAATCTCATGGAAGAAGTGGAATCTGAATATAATGGTCACATTTAAAACCAGTGAAATTAGATGAGAACATCTATGGGGTTTTACAGAGAAAGTCTAGGGAATAAACCCTCAGGGCACTCAGTACTGATATGTTAGGGAAGGAATGACACCCACTGCAGGAGAAAGAATAGTCAGACATGAGGAAGACAGGAAGTGTGATGTTCTAGAAGCTAAATGGCCAACTGCCACATTTCCAGAAGGAAAGACTTGAGCTTAGATGTTCTTAAGAGGTCAAATGAGGTGAAGATTTATTTTTTTTTCAGTACTGGGGATTGAACTCAGGGGCATTCTACCTCCGAGCTATACCCCCAGCCCTATTTTTTATTCTTTATTTTGAAACAGGGTCTCCGTAAGTTGCGGAGTGCCTCACTAGGTAGCTGAGGCTGGCTGTGAACCCAGATCCTCTGGTCTCAGCCTCCCGAATGCTGGGATTACAAGTGTGTGCCACCACGCCTGGCTGAGGTGAAGATTTAAAATGAAACACCGAGGGTAGTAGAATGGACATAATCAGTTAAATTGACAAGAGATGTCTTAGTGCAGTGCCTGGGATAATATCTTGATCAGAGTGAGCTTCAGATGGAGTGTGGACAACTGAGGGGCTGAAGTTATTTTTTGTGTTGTTTTTTTTGTTGTTTGTTTTGTTTTGTTTTAATACATTTCAGAAAAAATAATGTAGTAGCCTCAAGGAAAAATAATTAATGAAAGAAGCAACAGCATATTTGTACATTGACAATATCTAGTAAAAAGAGGAAACTTAGTAATGCAGATCACAGTCAAGGAACTTGAAGAGGAAACACTTTTGGGCACAAGAGAAGAAATGGAATCTAGGGTATAAGTGGATATAACAAACAGCTTAGTAGATACCAGTGCATTTGGTCTACTGTACAGATATATGAGAAGGAAGAAGCTACCTAATGAGAAGGCATTCATCTATATGGGATAGGGTGTGGGTGTATTGAGTAGTTCTGGGAAGAATAGAAGGTAGGACATAACTACCTGAAAGAGTTGGACAACAAATTGATTAGGAAAATGTAGTAGAGTTGTAGGCTGGAGTGAGAGGTGATTGAGATCTCAATGATCTGTAATAAAAACCAAAAATCATAAATTTAAGATTGATTTGGGAACACTCCAATGTAAAGGAAAATCCAGTATAGTAGCATCTGGCAGCTATAATGTCTTAGTAGGAATCATTTGCAAGCTTGGGTAAATGGTTATAGCAGTCTCTGAAGGAATTTTCTGATTTGGAAGACAGTCCTCATTTGTGGATGCAAAACACAGATTCTTCCTTGTATGAAAAGAGATTATCTGATGTACAACTGTTATCAGGACTCCAACAAAGTCAACTGGTGTTTAGGATAGGACTACATCTCATGTAAGAAATACAGAATGTTATCTCTAAAAACTGAGACAAAACCTCAATTTTCCAGACTGGATTCACAATGAGAAGAAAGAAGATCCAGTCATCCATGATCTAGCCCAACTCATTGGATACTGAATTTAAAGTAGCACATCTTGTCTTAGATAAAGAATTCTGACCAGGTAGAGTCCTCAGTCCATTCCTCCTCTTGATAAGGCTAGGCTCAATTCCTACATGGGATCAGGTCTCTAAAAGGAGGGAAAGATGGTACAGATAAATGGAGCAGAAGAAGGCAAGATTGAAAAGAAAGTTTTGAAGAGGTTTACAGATCTAATAAGAGTTCAAAAAAATCTATTTGTAGTAGAAAACTGAATGATCCCTCTAAATTTAGCAGAAAAAGTCAAATGTTTTCAGGAAGAAAATTGAATTACAGTGTTAGGTCAGTAAATTCGATGCAATGTTTTCATTCAGTTAAGATTTCAGAAAGAAATAAAATAAAAACATGGCCTTCATCTTCTGACAATTGGAAGCATTCTCATCTGTCTACAAAGATGATATTTTTTTGGCCAAACTAAATGTCCTTGGGTGGAGGACATTGAGCAACAGAGGGTACAATATCTGTAAGTACAGTTTTACTACCAGTAAAGAAAGCCTGTAAAGTTCTCTTTTTAAAAAATCAATTCTCCATAAAAAATAGAGGATTTGACACTGAATTATAGCTAGGCAAAGGAAATTCTGTGAGGAATGGCGATAAAGTTGTACAGAAACTTTGTCATTGATGGTCAACCTCAAAGCAATGTCAAAACATGACACTTCTTTATTAAGTGGGTAATTAACACACTCATTATGAAACAGCTCTCAAATATCAAGTGCCTTAAATGAGTTTTGTGCAGATGTTGGAGCTCATTCAATTTGTGTTCAAGACCTATGGGAGCTACTAAAAGAACAGATACTTTACACTCCTGATTTCAGTGAAGCCTGGTGCTTTTGATGCCCAATGCGAGGGAAGGCTGATGTGCTATCAGACATGCACCCCCTGCCCAGCCAGGAAACGTGTTGGGCTCCAGGAGTCTCATTGATGCCACTCACACCAGTCCCTAAAAGGGGATGATATAATTTTTTGAGCTTTGTCAATAAATGTAGTGTTGAATGATGAGCTTCTTAAAAGAATTTAATGATAAATTGAAATTCAATATTTTATAACCTCTGGATCCACATCAAGAAATAGATTCACACATTTTGAATTTCTTCTAAGAGAGGTTTTCCTAAGTAGTCAGTGTCAAGGGATAACAATTGAATTAAAATATACCTATCTTCCTTCCCCCATCTCTGTTGTATAGGCTTTTCCCTATGTAATTTACTACATTGAATGCCTGATACCTAATTTGATGGCATTGGACTTGCTAAGATGAATGCTACTTTTATTAAATAGTCTACTATAAATTTTTCCACAAACATAATTTTGTAGCAGATTAATGATGACTATTTTCTGAAAGAAAACAAGTACTCTTATTAGAAATATTGAACACATACAAACACTGAGAGTGGATATTAAATATTCTCACCACAAAACTGATAACTATGTAAGGTTATCTATATTTTCATCAGTTAGATTTAACCAGCTCACTATACATACACACACACACACACACACATATATATGTATATATACAAAGATATTATATACAATAAATAATATATTTTATGTTAATTTAAAATAAATAAATGAATAAATCTGAGAAAAATGAATTTTGACAAAAATATAGTAGTTAAAAAAGATAGTCACATTTTAAATTGCAAAGAACCATATATTTAAAAGTTATTTTTATTATATTTTAGTTGATGCTACTGTTTCGATCTGAAATATCTCCTAAAGGCCCATGTGTTAAAGACTTTATCTCTAGCTTGACATTGTTGGGAGGTGGTGGAAACTTTAAGAGGTGAAGCTTAGAAGGAGGTGTTCTGGTGGTTGGAAGGAGATAGTGGGACCCCACTTCTTATTCTTTCTTTTTCCTTCCTTATCATAAAGTGAACCGTTTGTTCTATCACATGTTTCCCACTATGATGTGCTGCCTGGCCACAGGTTTAAAGCAACAGAACCAATAGGTCATGGACAAAAACTCCAAAACTGTGAGATAAAGTAAACCTTTCTTTTCCATATGTTGATTATATTGGGTATTTGTTATAGTAATGGAAAGCTGGCTAACATGAGATAGTTCTTTTTTAAAACAAATCTTAAATATTAGATTTAAGATTAATTAAGATTTAATATTAGATTTCATATACATGTAATTGATATTTCTTGTACATATGGGAATCAGTGCCAATTTTTATTAATTTTCTCTTAGAACAGATATTTAAGTTAGAAGATAAACTCTAGGTTGTAAATTTAACTGTTTTGGGTGCCATTTGATGCATTTTATACTCTTAATGCTTTATTTGAAAAAATGTGGGTTTTTTTTGGTATGTAGTAGAATTACAGCACTTCCTGATTAATTATTGAAAAACTCGTTTTTTTTTTTTTTTTTTATATATACACTGTGTAGTTACACCACCACCTAATTAGGGGAATGTATATTTCAACTAAATGTGTTACTTAGTTTTGAAGAAAAATATTTTTCTTCTATCCATACATCACTGCAGTATATATTAGGTCTAAAAGTTAAAACTGAGAAGGCTCCTTTACTAAGATTTTGCACTTTCACCATTTGATAAAGTTGATACTAGCGACAGGAACTTATACAGTCCAGGCTTTAAATGGAGCTTTAGCCGAAGGGAGATGGCACTGACTGAGAGGGGAACTAGGACTGGGGAGTCCTGTGTAAATCTGCATGAGAGGAATTTAGGGATACAAAAAGAATACTGGATCTCAAAATAGAAATGTCCACAAACTGTTGGAATACAGAACAACTCATGAGCAACCCAGCCTCCATCCTTATGCCTGCATCCGTGCACACAGCTCACTGATTGGCTAATGAAAAAGTAACAAAACTTCAACAGAACCACATGGTATCTTGAAGAATCAATCCTTTAGGTATTATGGGCATGAAAGACTTTGGTAACTGAGAAATGACTTTTGGCTTATTATAATAATAAGATACACCGCCCTGGGTGGAAATTTAAGATACAAGTGAGATATGTGATGTAAGATAAGAAGTATCAGGCTTAGAACATGCAAGAGCAATATGTAAACACAAGCAAACACAAAGAAAACTGAGGTGAATTGCATAGCCCCACACTGACTCCAGCTCTACTTCAGCCCCTTTACTACTCTCCCTCTGTAAGTGTTAAAATCTGAAACCAAGATGGTGCAACTTGTGCTCTTTCTGAGACTGTAGACACTCCCATTCTTGAGTGTATATTCTCCCTCTATAAAAAAAATCTCTTGCTCTGCTACTCATATACATCAAGTCCTTAAATTTATTTCTGCAACATGGTCAAGAGCTTGGAAGGTCAAAGTAGAGGTCTCCACTCTTGGAGACCTCCTTGGATCCCTGTGTGGTGACATGCAGCTGTCTCTGCAGTTGTTGTCCATGACAGTAGCTTCATTCACTTATTCTCAAAGATGGAGTTAGAGGATTTAGAGGTATCTCAATCTTATTCTTGGAAACCTGCAAGACAATTAAGACACTATGCTTTGAGGTCTTCTTTCCACAGAATAAAAAAAATTCTTTTCTTGAAGGGTCAGATTTATATGACACAAAATCATAAACCAAGTGTATTGACTTTATTAATATTTTCCACAAAGGAAATTGTCATCATATTTAAAAGTGTGACACAACCTCTCACCCAAGTTTCCTTTTTCTCTATCTTTCTTGACTCTTCCCAAGAGGCTTCCTTAGGTTACAGGTCTGAGTCACCTTCCTGCCTCTGTCTCTCTCCAGGCACACTGGTACTCACTCAGTCTTGTTAATTCAAGCATTTGTGCTCTAGTCTGATACTGATGGAGCTTTATTTGCTGACTCTTTTCCTGATATTGGAGGAACCAGAGAGAATTTTTTTAAAGGTCTCTGGGCATTCTTATTCATTCTAGTTCAGTCTCAAGTGTTGCTAGTGCATTATCCATAAGTTGCCTAAAACCACAACATCTAGCCAATGTGAATGTTAAGTTTCTTTCAAAAGCGTAGTATCCCACAAGGAAAGCTTATTTAAGGTGACTAGTTTGTCCTGTCTTAGAAGGAATAATCCTAACCTCTTTGTTCTAAGGAACGTTTGACAAAGTACAGAGCTTACTTATATTACAAGGACCAACTCTTAGCTGCTACTGAGTCTGAACCATCCAGTATGAGAGGGAGGGGCTACTGCCATGTAGATCCTTGTGATTCCAAACATTCTTTGGGCTGGGGATGAAATTGTATTAAATTGAACCTGGTGACCTGTGTATATTCATGCATGCATATGTAAATAAATATGTATATAGCCACCATGACAGGACATTTTGGTAAATGATGGACTGCATTAATGATCATGGTCTCTTAAGATTACAATGGAACTGAAAATTTCCTGTTTCCTAATATACCCTTTCTATGTTTAGATACACAAATACTTGCTATTGTGTTACAGTTGCCCATAGTATTCAGTATCATAACATTCTGTACAGGTTTGTAGCCCAGGACATATATAGTCTAGGTATGTAGTAAGCTATACAATCTAAGTTTATGTTAATATATAAACTCTGTGACATTTGTGCAGCAAAGAAATTGCCTCATGATGCTTTTCTCAGGAAGTATCCCCATTATTGAGTGATGCATGACTATATATACAGATATGTGCACATATACATATACTTGTATGTATGTATATATTTTCACTTTTTCATGTTGTCTTCTAATTTGGTCTATCTTTGCTAATGGTTACTGTGAAAGACTTTATCAGTACTTTGTAAAACTTCCAGTTTTTCTTTCTTTCTTGTCACATACCTTTCTGAAACTAGGTGTGGCAAAATGACATGTTTTGGGAAATAAAATGGGAATGGAGTACTTCTGGGTGGAAGCACTTAAATGCCATTGAAGTTTATTTAATCACTTATCTCCTGTCATGATAAACCAGAAAGCCTTGTATTGTGGTAGTGACATTATAAAGTGACAGACCTCTGCCCCTTGTGAGCCTGTGATGGATGCACAGAATGAAAAATAAGACTGTTTGATTTCAACAGCAATACTTCTAGTGTTGTAAACACAATATAGCCTAGCCTTTTCTGGCCATTATAACAAATTATAGATTTTGGTGTGTTGAAAACTACAGTTTACTTTTCTGTCTTCATACCCTCTAGTCCTTCAATTTTATTGTGTTGGAAAAATTTTATTTTTTACTGATATGGCTTTCATACATGTTTGTTTTTTTACATACAAATTCTGCCACAAATGTTAATTTGTTGTCTATTTACTTTCCTCTAGATGTTCTACATGTACACTTTGAGCTTAGAGGCAAACTTTATAGTATTGCCCATAGAAGTTTTGTTGTGAGTTTTTTGAAAACTATTTGAATGCACTGTAGAAGAGGAATACTTAGGTAAAGCTTATAGGATATATTAGGTAAATATCCAAAATATATAAGAAACTCAAATTACTCAAGAGCAAGATAACAAAAAAATCCTATTAAAAATGTGCAAAGAACCCCAAAAGATGTCTCTCAAAACAAGACATACAAATGACCAATAGATATATTTAAAAAATGCTCAGCATCACTAGTCATTGGGAAAATGAATATTAAAATCACAATGAACTATCACCTCACAACCATCAGTGTGGCTATTATCAAGAGAGGAAAGATCACAAGTACTACTAAGGATATGGAAAATGGAGACACTTTTGGTGGGAAAGCAAACTATTACAGCCGTAATAATAGAAAACAGTATGGAGGTTCCTCAAACAACGAAAAACAACTACATTTGACCCATATGTTTTACTTATGGTTATATATCCAAAGGATATGAAATTAGTATGTTAAAATGATAACCTTTACTCCAACTTATTGCTGCACAATTTATAATAGCCAAGTTATAGTTGTGTCCATTAATAAATGAATGTATAAAGGAAATGTGGTATATGTACACAATTCAGCCTTAAAAATAAGGGAAACCTCTGTCATTTGCAACAGTATGGATGAGCTTGGAGAATATTATACTAAGTCCAGGCACAGAAGCATGCATATTGCATGTTCTCACTTGTAAGTAGAATCTAAAACAATTGAAGCCATGGAAGAAGAGGGCAGGATGATGGTTAGTAGAGTTTATGGGGCGAGGTGAGATAGGAAATTAGGGACAGACAGAGCCCCAAGTCTCAAAAGGAACATACCCATGAATGACTTGAATGCAAAACAAACAACTCGCAAGCACCCCAGCCTGTGTTCTTGCCTGCAACTGCCAATTGACTAATGAGAAAGCAACAAAACCACAAGCTAACCACAAGGCATCTGGAAGGACTAAGTATCAGTATTTAAACATCCAAGGGTGATGCTCAAGTACAAGGAAAACTGTGGAATTGCAAGACCACTCACTAATTCTATCTCTAGTTAATCTCCTAGATACTCTATAAATATTAGAATCGCACCCAAAGTAAGACAGTGCTCTCTCTCTTTCTTTCTTTCTTTCTCTCTCTCTCTCTCTCTCTCTCTCTCTCTCTCTCTCTCTCTCTCTCTCTCTCTCTCTCTCTCTTCTCATACCTGATTCATCCTTAAATTCTTTTCTGCAACATGCCAAGAGCCTACATGGTCTAATTAGAGGTTTCCTCTGAAGAGACCTTCTCAGACCCCTTTATGGTGACAAGGGGAGTGGGGAGATATTTGTTACAGAGCAGAGTGTTTCCATTAGAAAGGAAAAATAAATATTTGAAAAAAATTCTAGATTTCTTCCAGGTGGCAGCATGCTATAGGGGGATAAACTGGAAATTTGGATTTAGATTTTTGTAAAGGCCTTTATAAGACTGGCTATCTTGTTGTTCCTTTAAGCACAAGGCAATCAGTGACCCTCAGATTAGTGGCAATGCATCTTTCTAGAATTCTAGGAGGGCTCACCTCTTCCTTTCTTTCTACCACACAGTGTCTCACAATATTTTGGTTTTCTTGAAATGTTTTTCTTAGGTGTCTGAATCTTCTCTTATAAAATGCATTCTTTTTTAAAATAGGAAAAGATACATCTATATTAGTTAGGGGTCTCTAGAGGAACAAAATCAATGAATACAAACACATGTATGGAGGGGAGGGGAGAGAGAGAAGAAATATATATATTATATTATATTATATAACTATATATAATTATAATTATAAAATAAATTAGATTGGATTACATGATCAAAAGCTCAATGGTCCCATAAAGGCTGTTTGCAGGCTGGAGAGTCAGAGAAACCAGTAGCTGCTCAGTCCAAGAAGCTGGAGCCTCGTAACAAAAGGGACCGATGCTATGGTGTCAGTACAAAGCTGAGGCCTGGAAGCTCCCTGGACAGTCTCTGTTGTGAGTCAGTGTTAAGGTCTGATGAGGCTGGAGCCAAGTGTCCCTGGGCAATGGCAGCAGCAATAGATGCGCTCCATCCAGAAGAATTGAGCTTGTGTGCATAGGTGGGTTTCCTCCTCCTGTTTTTGTTCCAGCCAGGCCCTCAGCCTGCTGAAGGGTGCCTCCCACATTCAGGGTGATCTCCCCTCTCAGTTTGCTGTCCCACATGCCGATGGTCTCTGGACACATCCTCACAGACACACCCAGAAGCGTGTTCACTAATTTCCTAGGTATCTTTCAATCCAAGCAAGTTGACGGATTAACCATCATAACATCCCTATCATATGGCTTAAAAATAATTTTTAAAGTTCACATAACATTTTTCAAAAAATAATATACAAAATATAACAAAGAAATGAATCTTGAAAGGCTTTATGAATGTAGGAATGGAAGTCATATATATATGGAAGGCATATATGTAAGGTATATACATATATATCTATGTGTGTGTATGTGTACATATATACATTAATGTATATATACATGGAAGAGTGAATTCCCATGTCAGGAATGCCTTTACCTTGGAGAGAATTTACCAAGTGTTAGGGTCAACTTGGAAGTAAATTTACCTCACTTTTAAATGTGGGAAAATAAAAATAAACTTAACAATTCTGCTATTACAGTAAAAACAGTAGCAATTTATAATTGTTTGGCAAAATATTGAAAAATATTAGTTAAAACATCCCTGGGGCAGAAAGAATATATTGACAGTGGAATTATCATCCAGGCAATAAGATTACATATCTATTCTTAACTTGTCCTTTCAATATAAACTTAATGCAGTACACAAGTGGCTATTACATAAAACTTGTAAGCATCATTGACAGCACTTGCCAATTTCATAAATCCTGCCACTTTAAATACCATGAGATCCAGTGCAACAAAATAAATGAGTGATTTTAGAAAACTTAGGAAAATATCCACATGCATTCCTTTGGGTGCAGCTAGTAAGTGGGGAATAATACAGTGTTGCTGAAATTTTAGTGTTTTCTCTTCTTTGACATATTTAAACACTAAAATGATTTTGGTTGCTTGTGAATAGAATAATAAGTACTTCTGTGTATATAAGACATTAATAGAAATATACATAGGTCTGTGCATTTGTTCAAATTTCTGAAAAATATCAGGTCCCAAAGTACTTATTTGCCCAGCTGCCTGAGCTAGCAGGTCTTGCAGTATCAGGCTTTGTGGTGTGCTGTCCAGGGTGCTGAATCAAGGTTTACCAACCCAGGTCCACAGTATAACCATGAATCTAGCAAAGAACTCTTTACTGCTAAGCAATTAATGGCCACAGGGATTTCAATTGCTTATCCAAGTAACTGCTACCAATATTTCAAATATAGCTAGAAATTGAAACCTATTAGTCAACCCAAGCCAATGGCCATGTTTCAGCCTTACATGGACTTCAGAATTCTTCATGAAAGAGAATTTCTATTGATATAGGACACAGTATCAATATTGATATAGGACATAATGTCCTACAATATTGACGTAGGACATAATTGATATAGGACATAATCTATAAACTAGAATAATTGCTTGTTAATTTATATATAGCAGTATCTAATAAATGTATGCTAAAATATAAATAATATCTTTATAGTGAGAAAATACTAATAACCAGCACTTAGTCCATGCCAGGTACTGTCAAAATGCTTCATCTCTATCAAATAATGCTATCATCAAAACAGGCCTATAGCCGGGCGTGGTGGCGCACGCTTGTAATCCCAGCATTCGGGAAGCTGAGACCAGAGGATCCGGGTTCGAGGCCAGCCTCAGCTACCTAGTGAGGCCCTCTGCAACTTAGTGAGACTCGGTTTCAAAATAAAGAATAAAAAAAAATAGGGCTGGGGGTATAGCTCGGAGGTAGAATGCCCCTGAGTTCAATCCCCAGTACCGCAAAAAAAAAAAAAACAAAAACAAAACAAAACAAAAAAAAAAACAGGCCTATAGAGTCAACTCTATTACCCTTCTTTTATAGATGAGAGACTTGAAACACACATCTATAAAGTGATGTAAACAATTCAAATGCAGGCAAATTGGCTCTCAAAGCATGCTTTTAATTGCAACAATATACAGCCTCTACATGAGAAATAAAATTGTTCACAGAGGCTACTTTGTAAGGACAGGGTAGAGAGAAGTTATTGGTATGATTTAATGCTTAACAGAAATTGTTTGTGATTGTTTCACTGAAAATGTTTTCACATAATAGAAGTATATCTGTCCCAAGAATCAGGGCATGATTAGAGGTCAGGGTAGTCCCTTATTCCTAATATTGTTTTTTTTTTCTTCTTATGTTCACCAATAATAATAAATTCAATTTGCTACTTAATGAAGGTAGTATTTCATAGTGATTAATCAAGATGAGAAATTAGACTATCTGGGTCCGAAATACTACCTGGGACATCAATAGTTACATGAATTTTCAAGTTGCTTTTTTTTTCACTTCCATTTTCTTATTCATAAAATAGGAAAATAATGATGCCTATTGCACAAAGTTGTTAGGTGGATTAAATAACTTGTAAAGCACTCAGAACAATACCTAGCACTTAATAGACTTCCATAAACATTAGTTATCATTATTGCATGCTTTTATAACATTAACTAGGATGCAATTCGATTTTTGATAAACCTTGTTGGTGCTCACAAAATATTTTGTGCTTGAAGAACATTGTTTAAATAGTTAACTTTCTTTCAAATGCATTAGTTTTATGGTTTAAATATAGAGGTTTGGCTGCTTTTCCATTGACCATATGCATCTTTTAAATTTAATTTATAAAATGAGTAAATTAGAAAAAACATAAATTATAGAAATACACATCTAGATTAACAGTGTTTTTCACTATGAAGCTAATTTACAGTATATGATATTGTTTAGAAAAAAGTTAGAATTATTAATACTCATATATGTACACATCTAGATTAAGTGTTTTTCACTATGAAGCTAATTTACAGTATATGATATTGTTTAGAAAACAGTTAAAATTATTAATACTCATATATGTACTAAATCAATTAAAATTAATAGGAGAGTTGAAGTATCCTGACATATATGATTAGTTAATCATTACTGGGTAGATAAAACAATAAAGAAACCAGAAAAAGGTGGTGACACTCTACATAAATATTTAGCTAGTATTGAGTCAGGGACATTAAAAAAATAAAAATATCTCAATGCAACAATTCCTAGTAGAAATTGCTTTGGCTTAATATTAAAATAATATCATTCCTTTAGAAAATATTTATAATTGTAATAAATTATTCATGTTTAAATATCAGATTTCCTGTTAAGTTCTGGTCATTAATGTGTGCACATGCATGAACACACACACACACACACACACACACACACACACACACGCACAGTGAAAAGGCAGCTGGGTGTGGTGGTGTGTGTTTGTAGTTTCATCTACTGGGAGGCTGATGCAGGAGGATCATTTAGGCCAGGATTTCATGGCTAATCTGGGCAACACAGAGAGATGACATCACAAAAAAAGAAGACAAAAAAAAAAAGCGAAGACACAAAAATACAAGGTAATTTATCCTTAAATATCTCATATTGGTAGAGATACATAAGTAAATAGTGGCAATAAAGCATGAAAAAGTATATACATGCATATATACATGCAACTAAAAATTTAGGGGGGCATGTGAGAAATTTTCAAACAGTACATCACATCACACACACACATTTTTTTTTTTTACATTTTGGCCTAGCATCTATTAGAAAATATAGTTTTTAATGTGTAGGTTTGAAGTTAGGTCTAATTTCAAGTCTGAATTTCTGAACATGTATGAATCCTTAAACTTCACTTCAGCAATTATAATGGATATTAAATTAGATAATGCATATAAAGTACTGAAACTATAACCTATTGGTTTTCAACAGAATATTCCTATTGTGAAAGATGAAAAGTAATTTGTAGTTAAAGGGTTATTAAGTGTGGGTGAGCACCTTTCAGAAGTGGGATTTGAGATTACTCGAAGTGAAGATGTACAATGTGGCTCGTAAGTAAAATGTAATTGCATGTGGATAAGTAATGGAAGAATAAACCAGAAAGTTAGAAAAAAAGCCTATATTTTATCTTTTGAATATGAAGATTATTTTAATATATAGGATGGAAGGTTTAATTGACTGAGAAAACACACAATGACAGTATGAAGTTAGTCATGTTTTAAGTGAATAGTCATTTAATTAATTACAAAAAGCATAATTAAAAATATAGTATATACATAGATAAAACTTTTATTTTTTTTCCATGGAAAGTGCTTGAAGATGTAAGGAATTTTAGACCATTTGCAGCAACTCAGAGGTAGGCAACTACTGCTAGTGAATATTTTGCTCCGGAGAGTAGCATCAAGTTCTCATTGGAGAAAGGATTCTCTGTCCATGGAAGGATGTTTTGTAACAAAGGTAGAGTAGGAAGAAGGTTGTAGGTATGAAATCAATTGCAGACTATTTAATAGGAAAGAGAGGGCATAATCTGCTGGGATTTACTGCCATTTTAGTAAAATGGATTTACCGCCATTTTAGTAAGGAAAATATTTACTGAGCTGTAGGTAGAGTTAAAGTAATCAACAGATTAGGAATAGTAAGAGTGAAAAGCAATTTCTCCCCTTAAGGCTTATTTACCTTCAGGTATCATGAAAGCCTGGCTGAGGGTTGGAATTATGGGAGAAACTGGAATTGTGAAGTTAGATACTATACTTCAGAACCTCAGCAAAGCAGATGGGAGATGGGGAAACTATGAACCCAGGTCTCTTTATTTCTACCATTTGAATCCTTTTGGTGCCACCAAACAAAACCCAACCAGACACCAGAAATCAAGAGAAATCAGAGATCATGCCTTCCAAGGCACTGAGAAACACAAAGGATATAGAGTGAATCTGGGTTGGGATGAGGGCAAAGAGAATAGCTATTAAAAGGTGGAAAGGTCGAAATGGAGGCAGAGGAAATTGACATGGAAAAGAGTCAACAACTCAAAGGTTTTCATGGAGTTGGAGCCACAGGACTTACTGAAGATATCACCTGCATCCTATAGGAGTCTAATGATATGCATGATAGAATATTTGATTGGAAAACACAGTGACAGGGTGCCATGATGTCAGTCATATTTTAAAATGAACTGGAATTCAGGAATGGTGCCACATACCTGTAATCCCGGTACTTGGGAGGCTGAGACAGGAGGATGGCAGGTTTAAGGATGGCCTAAGCAATATAACTAGACTCTCAGCAATGTAGCAAGACCTTGTTTCAAAACAAAATTTAAAAAGAGGGCTGGAGGTGTAGATCAAAGTTAGAATGCTCCTGGATTCCATCCCCAGTAAAAAGATACACACATACACACACACACACACACACACACACACACACACAGAGAGAGAAACTGGGATTTAATTAATCAAAATAATTTTTAAAGTAGTCATTATATTAAATATTGGCTAGTCCAGTGGGGTGCAAGTGAGAGGGAAGATATTGCAGTGATATTTAGATTTCTTATTTGAGAACTTGGATGAATGGTGAACCTATGTGTGGAGGAAGGGATTACAAAAGAATGAGCAAGAGGCAGAAGAGCTAGAGTTGGAGTTATAAAAAGGAAGTCACTAAGTTGCAGATGGTTTATATTTAATGGTTAAAATTGCTATTTCACTCAACTCTCGTTAGCCAATCTAGTCACCAGAGATTTCCAAGGCAATGCTGCCCCAAAGTTGCAGTATTTGTTCCTTATTTGAAGAAAGGAACAGCATAGAGGTCCACAGTCGACCATCATAATTTTACAGACAGTCATCACTTACTGTGGGGAAAAATACCTTTGCAGTGAAAATTAGCCTCCCACCTGGATGAGGACAAATGCAGGAAAACTACCTTCTTAGATATATAGCTTCAGGGCCTCAGGTTCCCTGGCAACAACTCTAGAGAGCTTGTTAATGCGGCATCAGGAAACTCAACTATGAATTTATAACCTGGCCTTCTGTTAGGCTTAGCGGCATGTTGAATTGTGGTATATTGGTCAGGGCAAACATTGTTTTTTTACTTCATTTGTTTGAAGTTGTTTTATTGACATTATGGCACTGGGCTTAATAGCATTGGTTTTCTTTTTTAAAAATTAGGAATTACTGTTTAATGAACATTTTTTTGTGGGTAAGCATTTTTCTCTATATCTCTAGTTACTTCTGTATGATAGATCCTACAAATCAAATCATCTATGGGAATTCTTAAAGCATTTGGCATGTGCTGCCAATACTTTCTAGAAAGCTTGAACAAACATATGTTTATACCCACAGTACATAAATCTCTTCTTTTGCCTGAAGAGAGTATTACAAGCTATAAAAACATTTAGGTGATATTTGAAAAATTATATGTCAATTTTTTAACTTGAATTTCAAACTTCAATTTTTATACTTTTTTTCTTGCTGTTGGTAGATGTGTGTGTGTGTGTGTGTGTGTGTGTGTGTGTGTGTGTGTCTATGCTTTATGTCTTTTTGCTTTTTGTACTGAAGTCTTAGTACTTTTTTCCAATATATATGAACTTTTTTTTACATATTGAGTTTGTTAATTATATCTGTTAAAATGTATTTTAGTTTATTAGGCTTTAAAATTATATGTGGCATTTCTGGTGTTTATAGAAAATTTATATGGCATTGAGTTAAATATATTACTATTTTTATTTGTAATTTATTTCTTTGTTTTTAATAGAAGTTCCTTCTATTATGAAGATACATATTTATCTATACAATCTTTTTTTTTTTTTTTTTTTTGCGGTACTGGGGATTGAACTCAGGGGCATTCTACCTCCGAGCTATACTCCCAGCCCTATTTTTTTTTCTTTGATTTTGAAACAGGGTCTCATTAAGTTGTGGAGTGCCTCAGTAGGTAGCTGAGGCTGGCCGGGAACCTGGATCCTCTAGTCTCAGCCTCCCAAATGCTGGGATTACAAGCGTGCGCCACCACGCCTGGATGTCTATACATTCTTAATTTTATTTTTATAATGTTTGTTTTTATAATATTTAATACAAATCTTTCCAGACTTGTTTTGGTTCATAAACCCCCAGAAGAAGTTATTTAATTACTCTGTGTATCAGGGGTCTTTCCACTGCTCCATTTTTATTTCCCAAGGAATGGAAAATATTTGCAGCAGAATAGATTTTATATACATATAGTTTTTGCCTCCTTTTTTCCTCTCCTTTATTGTTTTACTCCCCATAATAAGCTACCCATCATCCAGTGCCTGATATAGCTATATGGGACTTCGGGTTCTCTGTTTAGATTTATTAGGATGATTATGCTACCTTCATATCACATTTCTACTCTTTCTTTTCTCACAAAACCCTCTGAAGTGAGAGGCATATAAGGCAGATACCATTCACTTCCCTTTCCTGAGGACAAAGGTAAGGTGACTAATTTAAATGAATTATTTAAATCATAAAAGACATGGTTAAAACAATTAGGTCCAGAAACAAAGTTGTAGCACTCTGAGCTCTTCCCAGGTGACTGACTCCCAGTGTCCTTCAGAGTTGACTTGGAAAGTTGGGAATGTCTTTCCTCAGCAAATACAGTTTTTAGAGTTTTGCCTTAAGATCATTTATAAAATATAGTTATGGGAAAGACAACTGCTGTAAACATTAAAACCGTGACCTATAAATCAGAAAATTCTATTTCTGTTATATTTGATTCTGTTATCCTTAATTCCATGCTTATCAATGTAGCCACTGAAGGTTATTAAAGCAATTTGAAAACATATGACCCTTCACTTTCTGTGACTGGCTAATATCACTTAATGTTCTCCAGGTCCATTGATTTTCCTATAAATGACATAATTTTGTTCTTCTTTATTACTCAGTAGAATTCCATTGTGTCTATATCCCATAATTTTATATTCCTTTGTTGATGGACACCCAAGTTGGTTGCATAATTTGGCTATTGTGAATTGTTCTGCTCTAAATATGGATATGCATATATTACTGTAATATTCTGATTTCAGTCCCTTTGGAAAGATACCCAGGAGTGATATATATATATAGCTGGATCATATGGTAGATCTATTCCCAGTTTTCTGAGGAATCTCTATACTGATCTCCATAGAAGTTGAACTAATTTGTAATCCCACCAACAGTGTAGAAGAGTTCTTATTTCCCCACATCCTCACCAGCATTTATTATTGTTTTATTTCTTGATGATTGCCATTCTGATTTGGATTAGATGGAATCTCAGTGTAGTTTCGATTTGCATCTATCTATTGCTAATGATGTTGAATATTTTTTCATGTATTTATTGGCCATTTGTATTCTTCTTCTGTGAAGTGTCAATTTAGTTCAATTGCCCATTTTTTGATTTTTTTTTTGGTGTTAAGTCTTTTAAGTACTTTGTATATTCTAGATATTAGTCCCCTATCAGAGGAATAGCTGGCAAAGGTCTATTCTGTAGGTTCTCTCTTTAGATTCTTGATGATCTCCTTTGATGAGCAGTAACTTTTTAGTTTAATTCTATCCCATTTATTAATTCTTGTTTTGATTTCCTGAGCTTTGGGGATCTTATTAAGGAAGTTTCTACCAGTGCCTATATGTTGGAATATTGGGCTATGCCCTCCTGTTGTGATTTCAAAGTCTCTGGTCTCATTTCTGGGCCTTTGATGCATCTCAAGTTGACTTGTTCAGGATTTAATTCCATTTTTTTCTACAAATAGATAACCAGTTTTCCCAACACCATTTGTTTAGAAGGCTGTCTTTTCTTCTAAGCAGTTTGAAGAAATATACATGTTTGTAAGATACTGAAGGCAGATCATTGATATTATTATTACAGCTGAATGCAATGAGCATGTAATTTAGAAAAATTTCGATCCTACATACTGTGTACCTGTGTTTGTATGACTTTGAACCTCACTATGATGTATCATTGCAATGCACTAATAAAAGTATAAAAAGAAAAATCTTGGCCCTCAGACTGAAGGACTGACTCATGCTAAGACAAATCAGCATCTCTACTTTGCAAGTACTTTTATTTTAGGGGACACTGTTTAAATACATTCCTTCATAACTTGCTATTGCTATACATAGAGCTTCTTTTTCCTTTCCACAGGCAATGTGTCTATTTTGAAGTCTGAAACATTCTCTTTTAAAAAGAACCATTCTCCATCCTTTCCTCTACTTTTAAACAAAAGCAATTAGTAAATGACTGTTTCTCTTTTTTAAAATTTTATTTTATTGGTGCATTGTAATCATACATCATGATGAAGTTCAGAGTGATAGAGGCATACATGCACACAACACTCTGCGAGCCCTCCCCCAGCTCCCATCCCAGTCTCTCCCTGTGCAGGACATTGTGATTGGCATTGACAAATGTGTGTACATACATCATGTCCATTGAAGTGTTTTCCTCATCCTTCCCCCTCCTGTCTTCCTCCACTAGGTCCCCTCTCACTCCACTAAGGTTTCTCCTTTGTCTAGAGTCCCTCATGTGTCCCAATTTCTCCCTAGCTTCCACACAAGGAAAAACATGACTTCACTTTTTTTGTGTGACTGACTAATCTCAGTTGGTATAATATTCTCCAATTCCATCCATTTCCTTGCAAATGGCATAATTTTGTTCTTCTTTATGGCTGAGTAGAATTCTATTATGTGTATACTCCATAATTTTGCAATCCATTCATCTGTTTGGCAAATATGAATTGTGTGGCTATAAACATAGATATGCATGTGTTACTATGGTAGTCTAGGTTCAATCCCTTTGGGTAGATACCTAGGAGTGGTATATCTGGGTCATATGGTAGGTTCATTCCCATTCTTCTGAGAACCTTCCATAATTGATTTCCAAAGTGGTTGCACTAATTTGAAATCCCACCAACAATATCAGAGTCCCTACTTTTCCATATCTTCACAGCATTTGTTATTATTTGTATTTTTAATGATTGCCATTCTAATCAGGGTTAGGTGAAATCTCAGAATAGTTTTGATTTGCATCTCTCTGATTGCTAATGTTGTTGAACATTTTCCCATCTATCTATTGGCCATAAATGACCACTTTAATGCCATATTAGCAACAATGATGAAGATTATTGACAGAGAATCAGGAAAATGAAACATTCTCTTCTTGTTTGCTAATAGAATGTTTACTGACAGAGGAATGTTCTGGAAACACAGTCAAGATAACATTAATATTTAGATCAGAGGAATGCAATAAATAAATTTTTACCTGCTAACATATCTTATGAACATAAGGATTCCTATGATTTATAAATTGTTTACTTAATAAATGAGAAATTGATACAAAAAGCCAGGTTAACAGCATACCTCGAAAGAATAAATATCTATTATGTGTACCTTTTAACCTTTCGGTAAATCTGTTTGTATAACCTTAATGTTAATAGGGCTGCTGAGCACTAATCCGTTATCAAAAAGATATGATAAAAAAGGATTTTGAAAAAAATCTATGCTAAATCTTTTTGTTTGAAGAAGCTGTGCTTAGGGAATACTACCTTCTACAATAAAAACTTCGGGGGCTTCTGAGGCCCAATCTATAAAATGACCTCTTTTTCTTGCTAATGTGAAAGGTAGCCTGCATTTGGATGGACAGTTTATTTTCATGGATATGCTAATGGATTAACTATACAGAGATAGTTTGTAAAGCAGTCTTTGCCTTTATTTACTTATACGTTTATTGGTGCATTGTAATTATACATCATACTAGGATATAGAGTGATAGAAAAATACATGCACAGAACTCTTGGATCATTTCCTTTCACCCCCCCCCCGCCCCCATTCATTTCTTTGAGACTGGTTTTGGTAATTAAATACACACATAGCATTATTTGAACTGTTACCTTCTTTATGTCTCTCTACCCCCTCCTCTCTCCCCTAAACCACTTCTATTGCTCCACTGGAGTCTTTCCTCCATTGTCCGAGGTCTCTTTGTTTCCCAATTTCTGTCTAGCTTCCACATATGAGAGGAAAACATACAACTATTTGCTTTCTGAGACTGGTTAATCTCACTTAGCACAATTTTCTCAAGTTCCATCCATTTTCCTGCAAATGGAATAATGTTGTTTTGTTTTGTGGCTGAGTAAAATTCCATCGTGTGTATATACCACAGTCTTGTGATCCATTCCTCTGTTGATTAACACTTAGGCTGGTTCCATAATTTGGATATTGTGACTTGTGCTGTTATAAAAATGGATGTGCGTATATTGTTACAATATTCTGACTTCAGTGCCTTTGGAAATATGCCCAGGAGAGGTATTTTTGGGTCCTATGGTGGTTCCATTCCCAATCTTCTGAGAAACCTCCACTCTGATCTCTATAGTGGTTTTATTTAAATAAGTGGTTTATGGCTATTTTTCTTTTTTATTTCATTTCAAAGTAATCTTTTTCCCAGTGTGAAATTCCTATACCATGCATATGTGTAAAATTTCTTAAAGGTAGATTAAAAAGTAAAATTTATTTGCTAGCCCCAAATTCTTTTTCTTCATAAATAACTTTGGAAGCATTTTATTATCCAGAATAATAAGAATAAAATTAGTGTTGAGTTTAGTAACTGATAGAAGGCTCACAAAAGCATATTTAGAACTTCACTAAATAGAATATAATACAATATAAACATATCATATATGTATATATATGTGTATATGTACTATATATCTATCTTTATATATGTATATCTATATCTCCATATAGATATATAATGTCACCATGGTTCCATATTTTCAAAAGAAAATATCTAAGTTTGCATATATGCTGTAACAAGGGCAGACTTTATATGTTTAGACTGATAGAATTAAATCTTAGTTCTGATTTGTTTCTAGTTTAATTGTCTGGACAATTTTTGTAACCTCTCTAGGTCTGTTTCCTCATCTCCAGGAGAGGCTGATAAGACACTCATAGCATAGGGTAATTGGAAAATCAAATTGATTGATGTATCTAATCACTTAACACACAACTGACCACATCATAATGGCTTAGTGAAAATAGTTCTGCTTTTACTTATTATTTACCAACAGTTAATAAAGTCATAGCTGGGAAAACTTGTTTTTAAAATGTTGTTTGCTATAAATGAAGCCATTAATTTAAATAAAACCAGAGTAGAAAAAGTTTGTATTTGGTGGAATCCACAAGGGAAAATAGTAAGAGGCATCTATATTTTTCTAACCAAACACTGGTTGCTTTCGTGAAGGGAATTGAGCATCAGCATGAAAACTGTGTAGCAGAACATTAATAATTAAGGCAGAGTTAATACATTTACTCAAAATCTTCAATTACAAGGTTTGATAAATTTATCATTTGACCAAGATTAGAATGTATGTTTGTAAGACATGATTTTGGATATAATTTTTTTTTTAAATTAGATGTTCTATGTTGGCTGTTTAGAGCTATCCACTTGGATAAAAATATCTTAAAATATTCAAATGGTACGATTTCTATAATTACAACAAATTAAAAAGAGTACATCACAAGTGGGGGATATCAGCACACACAGGCAAGGATCTTGGTAGGTGAACACACGCTGGGACAGAGGTCAAGGTGTGGCAAGTTCACTTTGCAAAGATCAAGTGCTACAGTGATAGTCATATGTAAATGTATCACTTCGAATCTCACTACAAAATATACTTACATTACAGCAATAAAATTCTAAGTAAAAAGATACAAATCATTAAAAATATTTTTAATTTTCAAAGAAGTCCAGAATCACATAACTGTAGACTTTTCCATAGGATCAAATAAATTGTCATCTATGACTGCATTTCATCTTTCTCAAAGTAAAGTTACAGGTTTTGCTTTAAACCATTTGAGCAGAGATTTTTTTTCCCAAAAAGGCTGAAGAATGATCTCCATTGTACTATATTCCTCTGATCTGCTAAAACCCATGACCTTCTTTTTATCTCCATGTTTGTGCATTAGTCCAGAGAATGCTGAAGACCAGCCAGATAAACAGAGATGATGAAGATAGATGGGCATCAAAAAACCAATCTAAGATGGAAGGTTTGTAACCTGACCTTCTGATATACTTAGAATCATTAGTCATCCTAATTACTTTTTTTTTCAAGTAAGTGGCTCATTTTTTTATCTCAAAGACTGACATTACTTACATTCCCATATTCTTAACTCTTATAGTGTTTTCATGTACTTTATTTCCTCTTTGCTTTGATTTTTAAGAAATCACTAATATTTGGGGGTTTTAAAATGCTCATGGTCTAGGGAGTGGTGGGCGGGGGAGGAAGAATTAATGAAGGAAAACCTTCCATTGACATGTATATAATGAGAATACCGATACCAATCTCAATATTATCTTATCGGGAAAGGGGGAGTGGGGCGGGAGCCAGGGGAAAGCCAGGGGAAAGCCCACCAAGGGCTGTGTGCAGGTGTGTCACCATCACTCTGAACTGCATTATGATGGGAGACTACAATGTGCCAATAGTTTATGTAAGAATGAGGAAAATACTCATTTCTTGAAGTTGTTCACACACTTTATATGTTCTTTTGTGCTTAGGGGGAAAAATAAGTAGCACTCTCTTAAAACATCAATAATAAGGAAATTAGTAAAGTCGTTAAATGTATATGTTTATAATGCACCTAAAAGGTGATCTATATTAATGATACCTAAACTATTTTAATTTTAAAATAACTAAATGTGAATCACCACTTGTAGATTTCCTACATTATTTCCAAACACCCCATGTGTCATACCCTTTTTGATATTTTGTTTTTAAAGATGATGCCTGATCCTCTTTTCCCAGAAGTAAGTGGTTACCTTTTTCTGAGAAACACTCCAATGGATTTCTCAAATTCATAACACATTGACAAGCCTATGTAATGCGGTGACTAGACTACAAGTTTTTATTGCCATTATTATTGCAACTGCCATCTTGAGTCCTTCCCTTTGTGTTTACAAAGAATAAGGAGTTTCTAATTGGCGACGCCAGTCTAGTCTCTGTTCCTCTACAGGATGATGGGGAGTGATCTGGCAGCCAGGTTCACATATTCCCAAACAGGCTCTCTCCCCAAGCCTCCACAACCAACACAGACCGCTGGTGCTGGCCTCTACAATCTTAGTTTCCTCCAGGTGTGCTAGGTGGTAGGCAATCCTGGGGAAATCAAGAAGCTCCTTGAAGCACAGAAGGATTAGAACACAACCCCCATCTGTTGTTGAGATGTGGTCTCTTAACAGAGGGTGTGTGTGTTACTGGAGATTTGGGGATTGAATACAGGGGCATCTACCTTTGAGCTACACTCCCAGCCCTTTTTTTTTTTTTTTTTTTAAATTTTGGAACATGCAGATGGCCTGGCTAAATTGCTGAGGTAGACTGGAAATCTGCTATCCTCTTGTCTCAGGCTCCTAACTACTGCAACTACTGGGATTAGGGGTGTGGGCCACCATGCCCTGCTCAGTGAGTTTATTACCTCAAGCTGCTCTAGGCTGATGCTGGGCAGGATCTCAGATTGTGCATGTGTGTTTATCAATATTGGGGAATCTTCCAAAGTAATTGAGGCTGTTTGCCCCAATCCCTCTAACAAAACTCTTATAAATATTATAAAACCATTGAACAAAAAGAATTGGTATCACGTTTTATGTCCAATAAATCACGTGTGTGATTTAGTTTCATCCTCTTTGGCATCCCTGGGGTGGAGCCCAGAGGCAGGAACCTTTAGTATACCAGTTTGGGTTTTGGTTGAGAGGAAAGGATTCAGCCCCAGGGTGAATCACAGCTGGTGGCTTTTCCCCACAGCCTTTCAAGTTCTCCTGCTCAACATCAGAGCAGCCACCTTGCTTCCCAGTGCTTCACCTGGGACTCTTCTGCCCTTACACAACACACACCTTTCTTCATTACTTCAGCTGCACATGGTGGAGGCTGGCAGTAGCCAGACACCCAGAACTTCCTCGTTGAGACTGGAGGCCCAGGGGACTCCGGGGAGTCGAGTCTTTCTCGTGGCTGTAGCAGAGCTGGTCACCCTGATGTGGCTCCCAAGAAGCACCCCCCCCCAAAAAAAAACCTCAAAAAAACACCCCCCCAAAACTTTCTCCTTCCTCAGTCCAAATACTGATTTAGGGATCCTTAGGGTCCTTGGCCCCCTCTCCAGGAGCGAGAGAGACCTTTCCCCAGACCCGTCGTCTGTCCTGCCCTTGACTCCAGTTACCCTGGCCCTACCAGGTTCTGGGAACTCCTCGGCCTCGGCCACTTCCGCCTCCTCTGCCTTCTTCCCCACGCGTGAGCCCTGGATTATTCCAGTCTTTGAGCTCGGCAGATTTCCACCGGATGACATCATGGGAGCCGAGTAAGTGCGGGCTCCGAGAGGGGGACGGAGAAGGGGAGGGGGGGAGAGGAGGGAAGAGGGCTGGGGAGCGGAGCCAGAGCCCGGCTGCCTGCCACCTGGCTGCACTTCCACTAGCTGGGGAGGAGCGCCACACCAGCCACTGACAAAGGATGGGAGGCTGCGGGTTCCCCGGGAGGCCGGCCGCGCGCAGCCTGGTGGCCGCCTGAGCCACTTCACCCTCCACCGGTGAGTGACTGCAAAGATCTCTCAGCCTCTCAGAGTCCGCGCTGTCTCCGGCTTTGTGTCCTGGGAGGCTGGTCCCCGAGCCCCAGTCCCGGACTTGGCGCGGCAGTAGCTGGGGAGCCCCGGCAGCAGGTGCCTTAGCTCGGGGACGCGTCAGAGCTCCTGCTCCCGGCTGGGGTTGGTGGCGGGTGTTGGGAACAACCCTTTGGCTGGCGGCTGACCGGCCGGGTCGGCAGCTCCAGACCGCCTGGGGTAGTTGTCTCTACCGGACCGGACGCCTGCCCTGCGCTCACGCTGTTTCTGGTGGGTCCCGAGTGCGTGGCGCGCTGTTTACACCCGCGCGGTACTAGTCGCCCAGCCGCACCCCTCTGGAAGCGCGGAGTCGATGACAGTCACTTGGCAGGCTCCCGCACCCCAGTTTGGGCTGGAGGGAGCCGGCGCCGTTTACCCGGGGAGGGGAGGGCGTGCACCCGGGAAGACCGAGGGCAGCCTTTGTCTTGGGTTTAACGCTGATGCGCTCAAGCCCGAGTCAGGCTGGCTGCAACTGTGGGGTCCAATCCCGGCTCCCCGGCACCCGCCCCGCCTGGGCGGGAGATGCTATTGTGTTCCGGAGGCTGGCGGGGTTGACTGAGAGCTGGGGACTTTAGACACCCGAAGGGTCCTGCGCTCGCAGGTGCGGGTGAGTGTCGCAGTTATCCAGGTGTAGAGCAAGCTTCTGGAGCTTCGGGGAGTGAGTGAGTGGCCCGTGGAGACGGAGAGACGCCCAAGTTTCCTCCCCAAGCGGTGCGAGGGGAAGAGCAAACTTACCCATACTCTGGATCTTTCATTCGGTTTCCGAAGCGCTCATTTTTTTTTTTTTAACCGATTATTTGTGGCAGGTGGTAGAGTCAGAGGCGATGCTTAGCACTTAAGACAGCGACTCGGTTTTCTTGGCAATTCCTTTTGTTACTCTGTCGGTCCGGAAGGGGTTTCCTTGCTAAACATGTTGAAGATCAGTATCTTTTCTGCGGAGAGCTTTGCGGGCTTAAAGAGACTCATAACCTGCTCAGGTACCTTAGTTGAGAGTGGCACCTTGTGTAAGTGTCAACATACCAATACCCTGGCCAGCTGGTTTCTTGCCCATTGGACACACGTTTTTGTCGATGAATTCTTTCTGTTTGGGAAAAGTCCAATTTTCATATCATAAGAAGTAGGGACATCTATTGGAACATTCGTATTTAATGCCACTCGATCGTATGCCCCCACCCCAATAAATAAAACGCTTTTGGAAAAGATGGAAGTAACAAGTAAATAATTGTTACTTTGGGGTTCAGTTAGTTTTCTTTTAGAAGTTTTCATCCACTGCAATCTAAAATACTTAAAATTTAAAAGTTATCATATGAATTTAGTGTTTAATAAATGATTCTTAAAATCTAAGAGATTCTTAGTATCCAAGTTTGGTATTCTTGCATCTGACATAATGATAGGATATAAGAAAGAAACAGTAACTTACAATTTAAAGAGTCATTTTATTTTTCTTTAATAAAGGGTACTGCTTTTTTTTTTTTTCAGTTTGTTTCCTTCTCTTTAAAGATAGGCAATTCTAATGTAGCTTTCCCAAGACAGAGAATATAATACATTTTTGTGATCAGTGACTGCTCTTCTGATGAAGTTCCAGGTGCATTCAGGGCAGATATGATAGAAAATGATTGGAATGATAAATTGGCGAAAGTTAAGATCTGAGTGAGGTAAAGAGAGGTTTTACACTGGAGCTAGGCAAGGTAACAGAAGGTATTATATCAGTTTTGATTTTGGAAAAACTCAGCATGGCTTTTAAATACTTCTCTTCCCTTGGAAGTGCATAATTAATTGTTTGGCTTGTGTTAGGCAATGCTCCCAGAACAATAATATGGCCACAGAGAGCATGTCTTTATCCAGAACTTACGAGACAAGCAGCACATTTTCTCCAGTGATCCAGAAAAAGCTGTTCATTTCATTATTTATGTCTTGGCTTCTTGTCACAAAAGCTTCCATCTGTTTCTCCAAAAGTTTTCGTTCTAACTTTCTCCTACTCATCTCTTTATAGTAAAGCATGCCGGGCTTTACGTTAAGGATCTTGGAGATATCTGTTGCTCCTGTCAACAGTTTTCCTCAGAGAGTGTGATAACAAAAGCTCTTTTTAAAACTTGTCCAGTGAACATCTAATCTGCTGATGTGATGGGGTGCACCTGATGTAAAAATATATGTTACCATAAAATATATATATATAATTCTGATCAGACTGTCAGCCAGCGATGGTATGCAGTAAGCACTGTGGCATTTAGCTCATGGCTTTTGGCAAATGATATTATCTTTAAAAAATAAGATTTCTTATCCATATTATATAGTAAAGAAAATGGTACATTATGGGGACAGATTATATTAGCTATCTAAAATCTTTAATTTTATTTCAAAAATATTTTATCAAGAAAGTAAAAAAATACTTTGGTATTTTACTATACATGCACCAGGATATGTGAGGAAAGTTCTCATAAAAATGTGAGCATCTTGTAAATAGGTATGATATATTTGATAGGAGGTATAATACTATTTATAAAAGGCATTTGGAGTAAAAAATGTCCTGAGCCAAAAATTGTTCTCCTAATGTTCTTTGTGTATTTTCCAAGTACTTTGGCTAATTTGTTGCACAAGACTCGTAGATAGGAAGAGTGAGAAAGAAGAGGAAGAAGTTGCATTATTAATAGAAAAAACAAAGTCAAAGCACATTATCCAGTGTAGGCGATAGTGATGACCAAGGTCATGCAAGAGTGTCATGCCAGCCTTATGTCCAAGAAAAGATTATGTATGAGAAATAAGTTCATACCACTTGATAGACTCTTGTTTTCATTGTTCCAACTGGTTGGTTTAAAGATACTTTAGAAACTCTATGATATGAAATTTCTTTCACCTTCCTTGAGGCAAAAGTATGTTTTGAACTGAATCCAAAGGTTGTCTTGTGGCCTTTTCATAAGAATGCCTTAAGGATTTTCTAAGCTTAAGGATGCGTATGGACCACAAAACATTATGGTTTTAACTTTTGTATAGACCTTTGATATGAAAATTAGGCATCAAAACGTTAGCTGAAAGGGTTTAGTATTTTAACTTCTTCTGGAATTACAAATTAAGAATGGAAGCTAATAGTTACAGGATTATTGCAAATATTGAGGAATGTGATGATATTTTATTCATAGGGTAAAGATCATGGAGTTTTTAAAAATAAAATTTAAAAGATTTCAAAGCAAATTCTTCAGAAGCCACCTCATTATCCCTTTGTTACATATTGGATACATTTTACAACTTAATGAACTCTTCTGTGATATTCTTAATTTCCTACTTTGTAGTGTCCACCTGATGAGAACTAGGTAGGAAATATGTATTCTAGTTTTGAATTTATTTAATTGAGGAAAAATCTCTGATTCTTTTTGAACATTAATTTTGCATAAAATAAAGATGCTAATATCTGTCTTACTATTCTCACTGAGGGAGGAGATAGTTCATGGGAAGTTAGCTAATGTACAAAAAGGAATTGGAAAATTATATAGGAAGGACTATCTAATACATATTTTGTACTAGTTAACCTAATAATTTTTAAATATCTAATTAGCTTAAGTTAAATAATAAATTTATAGAGGTGACTCTGGTTTGTGATTTATATTTTAGACATCTGGTATTTTTAACTTGTGGCAGTCTTAATTTATTTATTATAATTTACTCATAAAAATATAAAGTTGGTTGTTAAATCTTTCTTATTGAAAATTTGCTAACAAGAATTCTCTCATTTTTGTGTGGTTGCAAGTTTTTTTTTTATATAGCTATAATTTTTAAAGAATACTTAAGCTAGTTATACAATTTTTGTTTGGTAATTTTTTTTCCAACAAGTTACTCTTATTCTTTTGACTTCTGGCTTCCATCAAACCTGTTAGCTCTATTGTTGCTTTGAAGGTAGAATGTCTTTGTCTCTAAATGATTTAAAGACTTTTATTTGTCTTTATTTTTCTCCAGTTTTACTCTGATGTTCCTAGGTATGGTTTTCTTTTATTTTTTCTTCTTAAAATCAAAGCTTGTTCAATCTGTGAATTGATGTCTTTCATCAGGTGAAATATATTAGTGAATTCTTGACTATTATCTCTTCATATATATGCTTCTAATCTGTCTTTTTTCTTTGTCTGAGATCTCAGTTCATGTTTAAGAGATTTTTTTATTGTACCCAGTGGGCCTCTTAGTCTTGTTTCAATATTTTTGTTCTTTTTTTCTTCCTGTGATTGAATATTTTCTTTTGTTTTTTAATTTTCCAATCACAGTCTACAATATGTTTGTTAGGCTGTTGAGTATGTCTGTTAAGCTCATCCATGGGTTGTTACTCTAGTTACTAATTTTTTTAAGTTTTAAAATGTATACTTAATTCATTTCTATAAATTTCAATTATTCTACTTTATCTTTTCCCCTATTTATTTGAACATTTATTTATTTATTTATTTTGCAGTACTGAAGATTGAACCCAGGGGCATTCTACTTCCAAGCTATATCCCCAGCCCCTATTTTTTATTCTTTATTTTGAAACAGGGTCTCACTAAGTTGCAGAAGGTCTCACTAAGTAACAGAGGCTGGCCATGAACCGCGATCCTCCTGTCTCAGCCTCCCAAGTACTGGGATTACAAACATGTGCCACCATGACCAGCATGGCTTTGAACATATTAATCAAAATTATTTTAAGGTTTTTGTGTTTTAGTTCCAATAACGTGAGGTTTTTTGTTGTTGTTGTTTTTTTTTTTTTTTTTTTTTGTGGTACTGATGATGGAACTCAGAGGAATTCTACCTCCAAGCTATACCCCCAGCCCTATTTTTTATTCTTTATTTTGAAACAGGGTCTCACTAAGTTGCGGAATGCCTCAGTAGGTAGCTGAGGCTGGCTGCGAACCTGGATCCTCTGGGCTCAGCCTCCCAAATGCTGGAATTACAAGCATGGGCCACCACGTCTGATCTAACATGAGTTTTTTCAGTGTCTTCCTTCCTTCCTTCCTTCCTTCCTTCCTTCCTTCCTTCCTTCCTTCCTTCCTTCCTCCCTTCCTCCCTCCCTCCCTACCTCCCTTTCTTCTTTTTCTTTATACAATATGGAAGTTTATTTGTAAGCCAAGGAAAGATAGAAAATAAAAATAGCTCCCCCTCACAAAGAGGGGAGGGCTCCCCCAAAGAGAATAACCTTCCCTCTGCTCTTAATTTTAGTCATTGCACAGAAAAATTGTAGATATGGTTATATAGTTTATCCTTGAAGAGGTGTGTCAAGATTTTATCTGCTAGGGAGATACAATGGGGAGGTGGCCAGTCATTGATCAGTGACTGAGCTGTGTCAGGCGATATCAGACTTCATTCCCATTCTGGGGCACTGATCTGCCACAGAGTAAGCATCCAGAGCCTGCTGCTAGAGTCTTCATAGGTTCTGAGCCCAGGCCAGGGCTTGCCTCTGAGCTTGCTGTTCTTTCCAGACACTTCCTTCTTAGTGCTCAGCCTTCAATCATATGTGCAGCTTTGGATTTCAGCAAATGTCATGTGGCTTAAGTCAGGCACATGTTGGCCAGGTGCTGCACCTTCTATTCTTCAGCGAGGGGATCTTGGCTCTTCATATCCCTCATTGTAGACTCCCTAATTGCTGAATTCTTTTAGTCTGTAGCAGTGGTCCTTTGCCGAAGCACTCCCCATATTCTCAATATCTTGCTGTTGAGATTGGCAGTTTCCAGATTGACAATTACCTCCATTCTCCATCTGGGGGAGGAGAGCACCCTTGAATGTCAGCTTTACCTCTTCAATACTTCTTTTATCAGAAATCATGAAGCGGCTAGTCTTTACTTCTTCAGAAACTATCTGCTATGGTTTGGATCTTGAGTGTTCCTCCAAAGACCCATGTGTTCAAGTCTTGGTCCCCAGCTTAACACTACTGGGAGATGGTGGAGCCTTCAAGAGATAGGGCTTAGTGAGCCAGGCGTGGTGGCGCATGCTTGTAATCTCAGCATTTGGGAGGCTGAGACCGGAGGATCTGGGTTCGCTGCCAGCCTCAGCTACCTAGTGGGGCATTCCACAACTTAGTGAGACCCTGTTTCAAAATAAAGAATAAAAAATAGGGTTGGGGGTATAGCTCGGAGGTAGAATGCCCCTGAGTTCAATCCCCAGTACCATACACACAGGCACACAAAAAGAAATAGGGTTTAGTGTATGTGTGTAAGTGGGGGGTCTTCATATCTTTAGCGCCTTGATCTTAGAGGGGATTGTAAGATCCTAACCCCTTTCTTTTAGGAGTAATACAGAAATACAGACAAACACAAAACAAGGCTCTTTTCTGAATAGAGGCACTCTGACAGATGAGTCATCCTAATTTACAAATAAATACTATGCACATGAAAAGCAAATGTGGGAAGTCTGAATTATCCCTCTTCTTTGAAATGATTTCCTTTTATTTCTTCAAACTATTACTCTGAAAAGCAATTGATACAAGATGGATTTCTTGTCTTGTCTATATAATTCACTTGATAAGCTATAGTAATTAATCTCTTATTGCTGTCTGGATAAAACTCAGAATATATTCCTAGACCAATTCACAGAAGTCTAATTAATTCAGATCCCATGTGAAGTATTCTGTTGGTTACAAATGATAGAACATACATGTATTTCTGTACATTGGCCTAAGGTCTTAATTAATCTGCCTAGTGCTAGATGGATATTCAAGGTGAGCTAACATATAGAATGCTCTTTGTGAGTAATCCCATGTTCCGGATAGCATTTAGAAAGCATGGACTTTTGGGGACACAATCAGTTAGAAGTTGGGGAGTGCCTGCAATGGGTTCTTTTCCTGCCTTGGATTCATCATATCAAAGTGCTCTGGGAGATTCACTGAACTTGGGTGAGAGTGCTAAGCCATGTCATACCCTTGCTGGCTCTTAGTTTGAGACTGACCCTGTGGTGAGCAGTGCGTTGATTCCCACAAGGTCCAGCACAGGCCTCTTCGGGTGTCCTGTCTAACGCCCTCTGCTTCACTTCTGACTCTAGCTGTGGCTGACATGGCAGGCAGGCTTTGACTCAGTTGTGCTACTCTTTCCCGTCTTAAGCTTGTGCTGAAGACTTCACTTTCTGCTCTGTGGCTTTACTGCCATGATTTACTGACTCTAACCAAGCTCCTTGCAGCCTGGAAATGGGGAGGCCCCAACATCATGCAGGGAGCCCCTCAATCAGGGGTAGCGGTGGACAGTTCTGTGAGGCATTTCACAGCTCCTCAGAGGGTTCAGGTGAATGGCGCCTCCCCCCATCATGGTGGAGAACAAAGTCCATAGTCTTGTACTGGCTCTTACTGTTTCCCGGTTTCACTCTACCTGACACCTCACTCTTACTCCCTGGGATCACCTTTTACTGGTACATATAGTTTCTTAGTTAAAACCCTTATTTTGAAAGGACCGTGGACCAAGATATATGGTAAATTAGCTTTTCTTCTCTGGAAGAACACAGGAAAAGAAAGAAAAAGAATCAGGACCACCACTATAAGCCTTCTCCACTTACAATGAGCAAAAAATAATAAGAAAGAAGTTAAAACAATGAGTGTCTCAAAGGTATTTTATTTACAAATTAATCATCTTCCAGGTCAGCAAATGAAGCCATTTAAATAATTCTTTCAGTAATTATGAGGTTAACTGTTGGCCTAATGCCTGATTTCCCTCTCTCCCATCTTTCTTTTTTACTCTCATTATTGGCAGCTCCCTGTGTGCCTGACACTCAGCTAGGGCTTGGTGACATAATGTTGAGTAATAAATGTAGCTGGATTCCTGCTACTTGGGGAACTTCTTATGCCTGTGAAGTTAATTAACTAAGCACATGAGCCAATGCACATATGCGAGAGTGAGTATGGGGAAGCCCAGTGCACACTAATGGGGAAGCCTATTATAGGGTGTTTGACTTATCCACGGAGGTTTGGGCAAGCCTCCTTGAAGAAGTGACATTTGAGTTGACATCTGAAGGGAAAAAAGTGAGTTAATTAGGTGAGGAGAGAAGGGAGAAGTTTTCTAACAGAGGGACAAATGGAGTGTACTCATGGTCTATTACTCAGGGAAGCCTGGCAATTATGACGGACTCTAGACAGCTGAAGGGAGTGTGACGCGAGCTCAGGGGTGGAGGTGATGTCTCAGACATAAGGGACTGTCACAGCATGTTTGGCATATTAAGGAATGGAATGTGTGCCTGTGTGTGAGGGGGTAGGGAAGTTAGTAAAGAAGGGCAAACAAATGCATAAGACTATTAGCAAGAAAGAAATATATGAAGAATTTGGGAAGAATTTTGTATGAAATATGCACACTAACAAATGCACACTAAAAATGCACACTAAAAATGCTTAGAGTTATTTTGTATGAAATATGCACACTAACAAATGCACACTAAAAATGCTAAGAGTTATGAGCATATGATAAAAAGAGATCTGTGGGAATTGGTAATTTTGTTAGTGGATTTCTAAAGAAATGTAATTGAAAGCAAAGGGATAATATTCACTTATTGCTTGGTTTATTTATCTCTTAGCTTATGATGATGATACTTAAGAACTGCATGTAAGGCTTTATGGAATATAATTTTATTGGTGTGTTATAAATTATACACTATAAGGAGCGTCAGAGTGATAGAAACATGTGCACACAGCACTTGGTATGTTTCCCTCCAAATCACACCGGTTCTCCCCCCCCCACCCCTTACATATTATTGAGATTGGTATTGATAACTTCATATGTGAACATAGCATTGTTTGAATGTTTCCTTCACCAAGTCTCCTTTTTTTCCTCCCCACCTCCCTCCACAAATCCCCTTTCACTATTCTACAGAAGTCCCTTTTGTTTCCCAGTTTCTCTCTGGCTTTACATATGAGAGACTGATTGCTTTTTGTGATTGGTTAATCTCACCATAATATCCTCTAGTTCCATCTATTTCCCTGTAAATAACATAATTTTGTACTTCTTAATGGCTGAGTAAAAATTTGTTGTGTGTACATACCACATTTTGTAATCCATTCATCTACTGACTGACATCTAGCCTGGTTCCATAATTTGGCAGTTGTGAATTGTGCTGCTATAACCATGGATATGCATGTAATATGAGGAATTTTTGGATCATATCTAATTAGCCTACATTGCTATAAAATTTACATGTTTTTCCTAGTCATTAATTTTTAGGGTGGTAGCATTGTAGGTGGACTTTTTTCTTTTAAAAGTATTTCCATTGGGAAAAAAGTATTTCCATTGAAATTTTCCTTGAGATTGATTTTAATGGTGTTACAGAAAGGCCTATATGTATGCTACTGAAGCATGGTGCAGAGCCCCATTTAATCATTCAGCTCCAAATTAGTTCTTATATTTAAGTTTTAAGAAGTTAAATTGCATACACATATTCATATAGTTTGGCTCCTGGTTTGGTTAATTTTTCCCAAATTTGAAATTCAATCAATTAGAGGCAAATTATTTTCCACTTAGAGCTATATTCCCTTTGATATTTCTTAGCAATTTTACTTTAATAGAACCCAAAGTTACGTCCCAGACACAGTGTGAAATGATCCTTAAATACTTAGCCTAACACATACAAAAGCTCTTGCCAGTTACCTTTCCTTTTTAATAAGATAACATGGTTTATTTATGGAGTACTTCTAAACTTAATCTTTTGTCAAAACTCTTAACCCTAGCCGGGCCTGGTGGCGCACGCTTGTAATCCCAGCATTCAGGAGGCTGAGTCCAGAGGATCCGGGTTCGCGGCCAGCCTCAGCTACCTAGTGAGGCACTCCGCAACTTAGTGAGACCTGGTTTCAAAATAAAGAATAAAAAAAAAATAGGGCTGGGGGTATAGCTTGGAGGTAGAATGCCCCTGAGTTCAATCCCCAATACTGCAAAAAACAAACAAACAAAACCCAAAAAACTCTAAAATGTTTAATAAATAAGTAAATAAATAAACCAGTATTTTATTCAGTGACTGCTACGTGGGAGGAAGATTCTGTGGCATGAATAATGACAGAGAATTGGAGAAAGTAGGGGAATTAATTTGATAGATTACAGAGCTAAGATACTGAGAAATAAAGAAGGCAAATGACTCAGACTGACCAGTTGTTTCTTTATGATATTCATGATAACAAAAATGAGTCTTAAAAAGAAGTGATAATAGAGTCTGCTATGATGACTTTTGTTATGAGGATCAACCATAGTTATCAATTTGCAAAAATTGTTCCAAGTGCAAAAGGTATTAAATATTTTTCATCATACATAACCCAGTCATGTTCAAAATAAAGAAAGTATTTGTCTTACAATTGAAAGGAAGGTACTTAAATGTTAATAGGGGTCATAGACTATGGGTAGTTTTTTTAATCCTACTTTTAATTTTCCAAATACTTTTAATAAGTATGAACTATTTTCATAATGAGAATATAAGTAAGTACTTCTTGAATAAAAAACAAGCAAAACTTCAGAATGTTAACTTCTATTAAACATGAACTATTTTCTATGGTGAATATTTCGGTGTGCTATTCTGCGTGGAATTTGGTACTTGTTGAGTGTGGATGAAATTTGAGGTTCTCTTTGCATGAGCCACTGAGGGAAGTTGGCATCTCACACCACCACCAGAGAAATGAAATGCTGAATGATATAAAGGATTTGTATCACTTTGTAGTGGGCGTTTTCTTTCCTTTTTTCCGTTTCCTATAGTTTCCAAATTTGCAATGAGTACCCACAACTTTAGTAATGATAATACAAAAGAAACTTTGTTTGAAAAATAAGCTAATTATCAAATTAGTAGCTTATGAACCCTGTATAAAATAGACATTCAATCTGATATTTCAGGGTATTTTTTTTTTACCATACTATAATGGTTATAACAAACGCAATGTGAAATAAAATAACAAAGATGAATTTTTCAATGTTTTAAATCTATAAACATATGATGTATATTTAATGTAAAAAATAAACAATATCAAAATGTAAAGAGTGAAAAGTGAATATTCCCCTTAAATTTCCTTCCAACTCGAAAAATACTTCCTTAGATGCATTTAAGATATAGATTATTTAAGGAACATAAATTTTTATATATATTCATGCTCAAATTAATTACAATATCATATTTTAATAAATATGTATCATTCTGTGCCTTACCTTTTCATTATATCTATCAAATATCTGTTTTATATAAATTGAGTCTATTAACTGCATGGTATTATATTTCTGGAGGTATTCAGCAATTTAACTTACAGAAAAACTCCTTAATATGTGACATGAAAATCATATGTTTATGTAAATATCATTTGTATTAATTTGGCCAATCCAAATAATTCCTAATTTTGTTTTTTTTATTCAATTGAATACTATTCAGAAATTTTAAATAACAAACTAAATCAGTGTGAATATAGATCAATCTTTGTGTGTGTGTGTAGTACTGGGAATTGAACTCAGGGGCATTCTAGCACTGAGCTCCACCCCCAGCTCTATTTTATTTTTTATTTTGAAACAGGGTCTCACTAAGTTGCAGAGGACCTTACTAAGTTCCCGAGGCTAGCTGAGAACCTGCAATCCTTCTGTCTCAGCCTCTCAAGTACTGGGATTACAAGTATGTGCCACCATGCCCAGCTATAGATCAATCTTTAAAACAATTTAAATGAAAAAAAAAAGTTGCAAAGAAAAATGATAACATATACATGATACCTCACCTTCTTGTCTATGGGGCTGCATCCCCTGTGCTTCTTAAACTTCTGACTCCTAGTTGGATTTTGTCAATGGGAAACACCAGCAGGAGGCGGTGATGGGGATAAGAGAGAAGGGAATTCATTCTCCTGGCCTCCCCTCTGCCTCTTAGCAGTTGTAATAGTGGATGCATACATCCATGGCCACAGCTCCTTGGTTTCAAGCTTCCAGTTCTACCTGGATTTCTAAAATCCTACTCCTCTCCTTCCCTGTATCAAGCTAGAAGATGATGGTAATTGTGGTAGCGGTGGTAGATGTATTGACTTCCTTCCTTTAACCCTGACACATCTCTATACTTAGTCTCTTAGGATGCAATATCTACTTCTTCCAAAGATTCTGACACACACACCCTGTTGGGACTGGAAGTGTACTGATTTTTATAGTTTAATTTGAGAGAACTGTCATTTTTATGATAGAGCCTTTCTAGCCGTATACTCCATTTATCTAGTTGTTTTATGTACTTCAATGATGTTATAAATTTTTTTCTATAAAGACTTTGCTTAGCTGCTTTGAGATTTATTCCCAGGATGATTGTTTTTGTTGTAATTGTTTTTAAAAAAGACACATGCTCTAAATGTTTATTGGTGATGTATATTGATTTTTACATGTTGATTTTCCATCCAACAACCTTAACAATTTCTAATAGTTTTTTTGAGGTTCTTTTATATGGGCTACATAATCATATTATCTGTGTGTAATAAAAATAATAATCATTACTGAAGTTTATTTTAAACTCCCTTTTTTTTGAAAAACATAAATTGAGCTGCTCATTTTGAATCAATCCTATGATATTAGATGCAATTATTGTCATACTATGTACTTTTTTTTGTGTGTGGTACTGGGGATTGAACTCAGAGACATTCAACTCCCCGAGCTACATCCAGACCTTTTAGTTTTTGTTTTTTATTTATTTTTTAAAACAGGGTCTTGATAGGTTGCTGAGAGTCTCACTACATGGGTGAGGCTTTTCTTGAACTTGTGATCCTCCCAAGTCCTTGAATTACAGGCAAGTGCTACCATGCTCAGCCTCATGTACGTAAAAAAAAAAAAAAAAAGATGTGACCAGAAGTTTAGTGATACAATAACTCAACACAGGTACCCCCAGGTCTTTGTACCTTTTTATTTTGAAACAGGGTCTCACTAAGTAGCCTAGGCTGTCCTCAAACCTGTGATACTCTGTCTCAGCTTCCCAAGTACTGAAATTATAGGCATGTACCACAACACCCAGCTTAAAATGTATATTTAATATTGTTAAGTCGCCTTTTCAACAAAATACTTTAAAAAATCTTAGCACCTCTTATATGGCTATAACAATACAAACTGCAAAGCTTAGCAAATCTGAAAAAAAAAAAAGGTTAGGCATTGTCAATATAAAAAAAGGTTAGGCATTGTAAGTGCCTGTCTGGGAACTTAACCACATGCAACACAGGAAAAAGAAGAATAACAATACAATATTAAGTTGCATTTCTGTTTTTGTTTGTTTGTTTGTTTTTGTTTTTGTTTTGTGTGTGTGTTTTTTTTTTGCGGCACTGGGGATTGAACTCAGGGGCGTTTTACCTCCGAGCTATACCCCCAGCCCTATTTTTTTTTTTTTTTTTTTTTTGCGGTACTGGATTGAACTCAGGGGCATTCTACCTCCAAGCTATACCCCAGCCCTATTTTTTATTCTTTATTTTGAAACCGAGTCTCACTAAATTGTGGAGTGCCTCACTAGGTAGCTGAGGCTGGCCGCGAACCTGGATCCTCCGGTCTCAGCCTCCCGAATGCTGGGATTACAAGCGTGTGCCACATTATTTAGTTTTCTAAAGTGCTTAGGAAAGTGCATAGACGCTTTAGTTATCACTGCAGTTCTTTATCTGCTGGCCCTTGAACTGGGTGTAGCTCAGAGGTAAAATGCCCCTGGGTTCAATCCCAGTACACCACACACAAAAAAGGCTACTTCCTAGTCAATGAGACTAGTAAAAATGTGTTGGTTATATAAACTCTTACATCAACAACCAGGAGATGGATGTCAACTTCACTTCTTTTCTTTTAAATTCCATAATTATCAGCCAGGCATGGTGGTGCACTCTTGTAATCCCAGCATTTGGGAGGCTGAGACTAGAGGATCAAGGTTTGCGGCCAGCCTCAGCTACCTAGTGAGGCCCTCCGCAACTTAGTGAGACCCTGTTTCAAAAATAAAGAATAAAAAATAGGGCTGGATACCTAGTGAGGCACTCCGCAACTTAGTGAGACTCGGTTTCAAAATAAAGAATAAAAAATAGGGCTGGGGGTATAGCTCGGAGGTAGAATGCCCCGGAGTTCAATCCCCAGTACCGGAAAAAAAAAAAAAATAGGGCTGGAGTATAGCTTGGAGGTAGAATGCCCCTGAATTCAATCTCTAGTACTGTAAAAAAAAAAAAAAAAAAAATCCATAGTTATCTATTTTGAGGTATAAAACACTACTTTTCAGATTTTCTGAATGTTGTGATATTAGTCTTCAGTTTTATTAGATTTCTGTAACTGAAATACTTTGTTGAAAAAATTTGTGGTAATCTATACTGAGAAATAACTAAAGAGATAAATAGATTAGGGACTCTAGAGATTGAAGAATGGAAAAAGAATGACTGGAAAAGCTGAAGAAAAGGATGGGGAGGGAGAGAGGGAGGGGAGGGAGATACTGAGCAGCTGTTCTGTTTTCAGATAAGCAGGAGTTGTAGTAAATACTTGGTGATGTCCATACGGAGGGACACTGAACCGACTCATAGCTCCACACTGTACCCACAGATCCACATATATTAGCACATTAGTAAGTGTGACAACAGCTTCGGTTACAGGAGGAAGGTGGCTGGTGAGAGACCTAATTTAATTTGAACTTGGAATAACTGTACACGAAAAGAATAAGAATTCTTAGAATTAGTAAGAAAGTGTTAGTATAAGGGCACACTTATTTTGAAATGCATGTGTGGGACTCAGGACATAGCAGGGCAAAGAAGAGAATGAGCTAGTGAAACATCAGAGGAGAAGGAGGGTGCCATCGGGATTCACATGGTGTCTTTCAGCCATGTTCAGCCAGTGCTCCACCGGTCCTTCATGTGTATGAACTCTCAGTAAGATCAGAACCAGTGCACATCATCAAGTTCATCTTATGTGTAGTTACTTCAGTTAACTTACTTGCTTTTAGTACGTATGGCTTACTACCAATGGTGAATTCAGGTATCTGCTAGCAATTATTTATGTCCCTATCATATTGAGACTCAGAAAACCCTTTCAGTTATTAATATAAATAGGCGGATGGAAAATGACGTTTGAAATTGAAATCTCAGAGACTTAGAAAACCTTTTCAGTTATTAATATAAATAGGTAGATGAAAATGATGTTTGAAATTGAAATCTCAGTGCAAATAGCGAGGAGAGCAGTGCCAGGGACCATTTTTGCTATGCTTCTCCTAGCACCACCATGAACGACCTATGTCAAATCTTTTTTTTTTTTTTTAAGTTTTTTAAAAATATTTTTATTAGTGCATTATAATCTCACATCATAATGTAGTTCAGAGTGATAGGGAAATCCTTTTGCACACAGCCCTTGGTGGGCTTTCCCCCGACTCCATCCCCACTCCCCTTTCCCCACACAGGATATTGAGAATGACATTGGTATTCTCACATATATCAATAATACCAATGGAAGTGTTTCCTTCATTGATCCTCCTTTTCCCCCACTTACCATCCCTAGACCACTTCCCTGGCTCTTCTGGAATTTCTCCTCCATATCCAAAGTCCCTTTGGTATCCCAGTTACTCCCTAGATTCCACATGTGAGGGAAAACATATAAGAGAAAACATATCACTTTCTGTGACTGGCTAATCTCACTTAACATAATAATCTCACAACATAATTTCATTTAACATAATGTTCTCCAGGTCTATTCATTTTCCTACAGATGTCATCTTTTTGTTCTTGTTTATTATTGCTGAGTAGAATTATTGCTGAGTAGAATTCCATTGTGTGTATATCCCATAATTTTGTAATTCATTCATCTGCGGATGGACACCAGGGTTGGTTCCATAATTTGGCCAAATGAACTGTGCTGCTATAAACATGGATATGCATATATTACTATAATATTCTGATTTTGGACCCTTTGGAAAGGTATCCAGGAGTGGTAGAGCTGGATCATATGGTGGATCCATTCCCAATTTTCTTAGGAATCTCAACATGTAGAACCCCACCTTAGACCAACTCTTTGAGTGGGGCCGGGGAATCTACGTTGAACCAAGTGTCTGGGTGATGCACATATACACTGAGCCACAACTTTATAGAATTCTGTTGGAATAATGCCTGTTATTGATTGAGAATGGACACAGGTATGGCTGTACAATAGGCATTTTGTTTTATTTTAGTTGTTTTCCCATGACTTTTCCTTCAAATCATTTTAAAGTGAAAAAATAATGGAGATGTAAGAATCTGCAAATAATAAGCATGCCTGTTTGGGATTCTTTGGAGACTAAGAATTCCCCTTCTTCACAAGACAGGGTCAGATGCTTAAGAACCTATCTACCCTGGAAATGTCACAAGGAAGCCACTTACTGTGTAAACATATTGCAAAATCTGGAATTTTTTTTCTCCAGTGGATAAAACTGGAAGCTTTTATTTTGCAGATTAAGCCAGTGGGAAGAAAGATCGTGGCTTTGCTGGGTCACAAAATCTTCATGAGGCTGCTCCTGGTAATGGTCACACAGGGCCAATTAAAGAGGTGGGCTGGGGCAGATGCTTCTGTGACAGGTGCCAGCATGGAAAGTTTCTGGAGGCTGTGCTCACACTGGCTACTGAAACTTGAAAGACTGAAGTAATGTCACTTTTACTTTTAAAAAGCCATATTTGTGGCTCTCAGATTTGGGTGTGTGTACCACAATCAACTGTATAACCCTTGAAGTTCCAGATTTCTGGAATTTTAAGTGTTTCCCACTTAAATGGGAACAGCAATCTGCTGTTTCCCTAGTGGCCTAAGTCTAACAGACAGAGAGATGGACCTACAGGTGGTAGCTAAAATACAAGCTCCTATAGTACTATCGGTAGTTATAAGGGCATTTTAAAAAACAATAAACATTATAACTGCAATGAATTCACTATAATAATGATAAAATATATTCAAGCTCTAGAAGGTGCCTAATTATTTCATATGAGCTATACCCCCAGTCTCTTTTTGTTTTTGATTTGAAACAGGGTCTCACTAGATTTCTGAGAGTCTTACTACATTACTGAGGCTGGCCTCAAACCTGTGATTCTCCTGTCTTGGCCTCCCAAGTACTTGGATTACAGGCCTGAACCACTCGGCCAGGCTTATAGCTAGCCTTTCAAATGGCAGAATAACAAGCTTTCAGCTATTCTGCTGCAGTTAAGCTGTCTATTTGCATTCCTATATATATAGAATATGGAAAATGCACTCCATGATTTACATGTGGCCTATCAGGAGTGGGGATTTCAGATGAGCATGAATGAGCATCGTGTACCTTAGAAAATGTCCTTCTCAATAGAGGAGCAGAGGCATCTATCTTGATGTGAGGCAGAAGTAGTATGTTGGTTGAAGGGTCTCACTTCATACAGGCCCACTGAAGTTTGTTCAGGGTTTTCACATGCCTCAGACAACAATGTTGCAAAATGAGGGAAAGAACAAATCTTTCATGAATAGAGACTATCTCTCGGAACTACCTCACACTCAATGACACACATCACTGGAGTTAATAGAGTGCTTAGAGGCAGGATGCGAATGACCATGTCTCCTAGTCATTTCCTAACGGCTGAGTGCAAGGGGATGCAAGTGCTTTCCTATAAAAACACCCATTGCACCAGGATTGTTCATGCACAATCTCCAGAAGAAAACAAAAAGCTTTTTTTTTTTTTTTGTAATTTAAAGTTAGGTTTTCTGAAGTAATAAGAGAAACACTTTTCTTAAATGGATTGAAATAACAGAATATGTTATATCTTCCTCTGAGTGTTTTAAAGGAAAGTACCATTGCTATAAAACATAAATGGAAAAAAAACCCTGAATAACTATTTATATTTTTTCAAATGTTTTTATTTTTTCAAATGTCCAGTTCCTCCATGTCCAACATTATCAATAGTCTGTAAGAGCAATTCCTTTTTTTTTTTCTTTACTAGAGATTGAACCAAGGGTCCTTCTACCTCCAAGCTACATCCCCAGCCTTTTTAAATTTTTTGTTTTGAAACAATGTCTCCCAAGGTTGTTGAGAGTCTTGCAAAGTACTGAGGCTGGCCTCAAACCTGTGATCCTCCTGTCCCTGCCTCCCAGGTACTCGGATTACAGGCATGGGCCACCACATCCAGCTCCAGAGCAGGCTCTTTTCTTATTTCATAAAATATCCTGAATTTGGTCCAATAGCCAGAAATTATATTTCATTTTCTTGGGATGATATGAATTGTATAAATCCAATTGCAACATGCCTTACAATCTTATTGCCTTCTTTCATGGCACCTACTTAAATGATAAAATACTTAGGTTAATGAGGTCTACAAACTACAATTTACCAACAGTGAATCATCTTCACTTCCTTCTCATTCTGTTTATTCCCAAAGCAAAAATCATGTTGAAAATGTGATTTAGTTTTGTAAAACTAATTTCAGATACCCTATTTAGTAAGACTAATTTGGAAATTCTTGCTATTCTGTTTTTTTTTCTCTCTCTCTAAAAAAAGTCAAGGTTTCCTGCATCTTTTAGTTCTTTCTCTCTGGCACAGAGGAAACTTCCTTGGACACCTCATATTCAAAGTTAATTGACCAGTGACTTCCTTTTTAGCATTTTTGCCCCAGTCATACTGGCTGTCTATAGCAAGGCTTCCCCCTTATGACCTCTAGCTATTTTTAGGCATTCAAAGAGGAACCTGGGGCTCCTGGTACACCTCTAAATCTCAGCAGCCCCTAGGTTCAAACCTAGAAGCAGATGTTTACCTTGTAGAGGAGGCTGAGGGAGGTCTGTCTTGACTCACATCTGAGGCTCTAGTTGTATAATGTAAAACCTAAGTTTTTGTGTGAGAGATTTTATCACCTTTCTGGAGAATGATTAACATTTTATTTATTAGGAAAAACTAGTCACTGTGTATGATATCTGTATGCTTTCTTTCTTCTGTTTCTTACCTTGCTACCTGTTACATCTGAAACTCCACCAAATGCCATGTTCCTTCCAGAAAACAGATGTTTCCTTTTTCTTACAAGATTTTTGAGAAATGACTATTTCTCAAAGTCTGTTTTGTACAAACTCAATACCTAGCTGAAATTTTTGTCAATATTAGGGAGAATGGTAAAATCCTGTACTTTTTAATCAATCTTTTTTGTTTTTTTTGCCTTTTTTAAACCAATGAATAGATACTTTGGTATCTATGATTAAATAATTCATTCAGTTTTACAAAGCCTTAGTCACTACTGAATTCTGATTTATTTCTGCACTGAAAATTGATGCAACTATGCTCAGAAGTATTCTTGAATTTTTTTATTGCATTATAATTAAAAACAGCTTTTTTTATATGGCTTATGAGTGTGATAGACTGAATAATGTCCCTTTACACTCAAATCTTCACTCCCTGGTTCCCAGAAACTTTGACTCTTATTTGGCAAAATGATCTTTCCAGATACGATTAAATGAAGGATCTTGAGAAGGAGAGATTACCTTGAGGAATCTGGGCTGTCAAAAGTCAAAAGCAAGCCGGGCGTGGTGGCGCACGCTTGTAATCCCAGCATTCGGGAGGCTGAGACTGGAGGATCCGGGTTCGCGGCCAGCCTCAGCTACCTAGTGAGGCACTCCGCAACTTAGTGAGACTCGGTTTCAAAATAAAGAATAAAAAAAAATAGGGCTGGGGGTGTAGCTCGGAGGTAGAATGCCCCTGAGTTCAATCCCCAGT
>PVLC010000366.1:35745-81347 GCA_004027655.1 Graphiurus murinus | reverse complement strand
CAAAAAAAAAAAAGACAAAAGTCAAAAGCATAGAAGTGGTCACTGAACGCTAAGCAAGGCGAGGGCCCAGCTACTTCTCTCAACGCCTCCAGAATGAACAAGCCTGCTGCCACCTTAACTAGCTTAAGGAAACTGACTTTGGAAATCTGACCCCAAGAACTCTAAGATAAATTTGTGTTGCTTTAAGCTCCTGGATTTGTGGCTTAAATCTGTGACAGCAGCAATAGGAAAGGAAAATAATAAAACATTAACTTTATTATTCAAGTATATGACTGGGCTTCCTCTAATGACTACAGATAATATTTTACACCATGTTGGTATATGAAGCTAGATTGATACTCATGATTTTTAATTTTAATTTTTATTATAATTATTCAACCATATTCATTGTACAAATTAATGAGTTTCACTGTGACCCCTCCGTAGGAGGGTATATCGTGCTTTGATTGGTTCTAACTCCCTTACTGCCCTCTCTTCTCTCCCTCCTCCCCTCAACCCCCTTTCTCTTCCTTAGTTTTCACCCTTCTGTTTTATGGTCATCTTCTTTTTCAGTTTCTACATATGAGAGTAAATATGCAATATTTATCTAACATGATAACCTCCAGTTCCACCCTGTTTCCTAAAAATGGCATGACTTCATTTTTCTTTGTAGCTGTATAAAACTCTATTGTATGTGTATTCAGATATATATTTATTCACTCACCTGTTGATGGACACCTAGATTGATTCCATATCTTGGCTTTGTGTAAGTGTCACAATAGACATGGGTATGCAAGTATCTCTTTTGTATGATAGTTTTATTTCCTTTGGGTATAAACCCAGGAGACACACATGATTTTTAAAAATATAGACATTTTGCACAGTGAATCAGTATGTAGATATCTATAGAACCATAGCATAAAAGTAATAATACCATTTCTTTTCTAGAATTACTGAAAATATGTGTATGCATGTTTGTTTAAATACTTGTGTACTCATTGTGCTCAGAATGTATTTTAAATGCATTACAAACACTATAATTTAATCCTTACAGCTCTGTAAGTTATATATTATCATCTTGATTTTATAATGAAGAAACCAAAATTATTCAATCGCTAAGTTGAAATTCTAGCTTTGATGATTTTGACTGTAAAATCCAAATGTTTATTTAACCATCATGTTATATTGTCCTCTGTATTTTTGAAATTGATGACTTTTGAACAATATGAGGTGATAAGTTTAAATACCATCATGATATGTGACTTTCCTGTTTTACCTTAAATGTGAAATAAATATTTCCCCTTTTCTTCTCCTTGTTTCTTGCCTCATATTATATTGCTTTATAAGTAACTGTTATGTGCTGGTAAAACATCCCTTTTAGTGATTCTGATTCTGATATTCAAGTCCTGTAAATTATAGGGTGTTTAAAGTCATATGAAAACTCTTACTCCCTAAAAAGTACATTAATTCTTGAAGCATTCTCATAAAAGGACATGAAAACTATAATATTGGACAAATCCTGGGAAATAAGTACTATATTCTAAAAAAGATATACTGGAGAAAATACCCCAACATTTCTAATGTAAAGATTGGTAGCTCTGAATGAGGTTGTTAATGGAGAAAGAATACTTCAAAACTGAGAGCTATTGAGTGGCTGATGGTCTGAAATCATTAACTTTCTGATTTATCTTGATAATAAAATAAATGGAGAATGGAGGAAGGAACCTGCAGAAGAGCTATTTTCTTCAGATTGCACTTCTATGCAGGAGTTGGAGCAGAAAATATTCTTAGAGTTCATAGTTTGTTTAGCATTTTAAGAAGTAGAATTAACTTTCAAGTCATAGTAGACATATATAATATACTACGAGGTTGGACATTAGTGTGTGTGTGTGTGTGTGTGTGTGTGTGTGTGTGTGTGTGTGTGTGTGATATTTTGGTCACTGACAATATGATTACCAGATCTGGTAGGGAGAGGTGTCTTCTTTTTCTCCCCTACCATCCCTTCGCTTTATCTTCATGTGGCAGGAAGTGTAAAACCTTCTCACATAAAAGCTAATCTTTGAGTATACGGAAGCTTGCTTAACTTTAGAAACACAAAGCAGATTTTCTTGATCGTGAACTGTCTGTTCTCACTAAAGTATAAGACACACAAAGTCACTGAGCTTGTCTTGCTTATTTTTTGTGGCATTTATAGTACTTGGGAGAGTGCATGAACTATAGTAGTATCTCAGTAAATAGCCCTTTAATGTATGAAAGAATTGACCAAACATTCCCTGTCATGGTCGCTTAAGGCTAAAGATCATATTTTAAAGCAAGAATCATGTCTTCTGTTTTCTTTGCTTTGTTTCATAATGCTTGTTTGTTATCATTATCAATCCATTCTATGCTTATAGCTTTATTTCTATATACAAGAAATATTGGTGTTACTCCCCCCTCCCCCTTGAAAGTTAAAGACCCATGGCTCTTCAGATTAGTCTCTAAGCCTTCTCCAAATGAGAATCAGCATATTCTCTGCCATTTGAATTCTTCACGTGGAACCAAGGAAACTGACATCTACTTATAACAAGCTATGACATATGCATGATTTTGGTTCCTCTAGGTCAGAGAAACAAACCATGAAACTCAAAAGAAGTCGGCAATGGAATTTTGCTCAGCCATAAAGAAGAAAATTATGCCATTTGCAGGAAAATGGATGGATGGGGCTAGAGAATATTATGCTGAGTGAGATCAGCCAGTCTCAGAAAGTCAAGGATCATATGTGTTCTCTTATAGGTGGAAGCTGGAGGGAAAATAGGAAACAAAAAGGACTTCAGATTAATGAGAGACCAGTAGAATAGTGAAAGGTGACTGGGGGAGGGAGGTGGGGAGGGGAAAAAGGAGGCTTGATAAAGGAAACAGTTCAAATAATGCTATGTCCACATATGAAGGTATCCCTGTCAAGCTCACTAACTTGTAGGGCAGGAGGGGAGGAGTGGGGTAGGGTCTGGACAGAGACACACCAAGCGCCGTGTGCATGCGTGTTTGTATCACTTTGTACCTCACCATGATGTATAATTACAATGCACCAATAAAAGTATAAAACTGTTTTAAACAAGAAGTCAGGATTAGACAAATCTCAGTATTACTGAAGGAAGTAAAAGTGTTTCCCTCCTAGAAGTAAATATTAGTAAGTTAAATTTCCCCTCTGTTCCTCATTTCTTTTTGCAACAAATCGGAGTAAACCCCTTCCCCTCTCTCCCTCATCCCAACATAGAGGCAGTTAATAAATCAACACTGACTGAAATGCTCTAGGATACTGAGAATATTTTATTCTTTTAAGTAAGACTGATCTTCTATAAAGAAAACAAGGCAAATTCTCTTAATGCAAATTATTGGGAACATGTCTAGATTTTTAGCTATCCTTCTTTTCTCTGCTTTTAGAAAATTGCAGACAGATTAGATTGCCACCTCCTCTAAACCACAGGCAAGTGTTGGCTTTTCATTTAATTTATGCCTTCTCAAAATAAAATTTTAAAAATATAATTGGATAAAGCAAAGGCTAACTCTTAAATGCTAAGTACTGACAGAATAAAAATATATAATAAATTATATTAAATGTCATGAACACAAACACTTTATATCCACTTTAATTAGCTCTAAAATAGAAATTTTTTTTAAAAAAATTTTGTTCCTTTGAGTACCTCATTTCTTGTTTCCGATTTACCCTACTATCTCTAAGTTGCTGTCTGTGAAATACACAAACTCCTCCATGATCACAGAACTCAGAAGAAAAAAATTATCCTTAATACTATTCTCCATTAAATGGTTATTAAAAGTTTCAACTGATGTTTTATTTGGAGGACTATAATTAAGAATATGTTTTGATTATTCTAAGAGAAAATGGCAGCATGGTAGAGATCCAAAGACTAAATAATTAGCCCATTTGGGGAAATGAGACAAATTGCCTTTTCATAGTAGAGGAAATTAAAAAAGAATAAGAATAGCTAAGAACAAGAAAGGAAATAAATAAAAGATAAAATATAATATGACACAGGAGGTGCAGCAGTGGCTTTGGAAGACTGGGATGGTGGAGGACCACAACCAACATCTTGGCCTGAAAGATCTTTGTTTCCCACAAGGAAAAGAACATACCGATTCTTTGTTGTTCCGACTTTGCAGGCCACTTCTCAGTCAGCATGCAAATCTCCAGAGGCAGTTCTAGTTCAGCACTGTTTGGAAAGACACAGGAAACCTGGCATCTCTGACAGTGAAAAGTGACAGATTAAGTAAAAATTGGGATATTTGAAAGAAGTTTTTTTTTTCTTTTTTCTTTTTTTACAACACTGTGTCAGTTCATTCAGCTTAACCCCAAATCAAGCTTTTTCTTACAAATTATTTTTTCATTAACAGATGTTAAGTACCTACTAGGTGCCAGACCCAGCTCAGAATGCTTGGGAAACACCTATAGATAAACAAAAGTCCATTCTTCCCCAAAACACATGCATTGATGGTTGTGGTGGTGTGTGTGTGGCGGGGAGGGAGAGGTAAATTCCATTTCTAGTGTGGATATATGAATGCTGGTATATGAGTCTAAAGAAATAAGAAATTTTCAACTTAAAAAATTAGATGATTTTTTAATTTACATTTTGGTCTTAAAAGCATTTAAAGAGGGATAGTCTTGCCTCAGGAGGCATTATGAAAGTCACTATAATTTGCTCTTTGTAAATCTGCATTTATTTAATACATTATAATTCTAGTTTTGGGTACTGGTGCTAGGTGCAACACAATAAGGCCATCTTTTAAAATGATTCAGCAACACCTTTGAAGTGAAAAAACAAACAAAAATGGAACATTTTATATGTTTCAATGTCTTGCTAACTTTAGGCCTTAGTGTTTGTATTAAAGCATATGCATTCTTACATCGAGGTTTAAGGATATCAACATTTGTTGGCACTATTTCTTATTGGACTTGGTACTACAAAGGCCAAAAGGCAAAGGATGAGGATTCCATCTCCAAGGCCTTTTGATCTATCCATTAGAGTATTCTTTAAGAACAAAATATATGTGGACAATGTAATTCAGATATATCTTCTCTTCAAGAATGATGTTTTGCAGAGAATCATAAAATTATATTTGATTTTTAAAAGTGCAGGGGTAGAATTATTGGTTTTTGCCTAGAGAGAAGAAATAGAAAACAAAAGGTATTTCAGATAAACAAAGAGACCAGTACAATAATGAAAAGGGATTGGGGGAGGGAGTTTGGGAGGGGAAAAAAGAGGACTGAGTAGGGAAATAATTTAAATGGTGTTATGTCCACATATAAAGGTATCACTGCCAATCTCACTAACATGTACAGGGAGGGAGGAAGAGGGAGCAGAGAGGGATCTGGAGGGAAATACACGGAGTGATGTGTGCATATACATTTGTATCACCTTCAATCTCACTATGAGGTACAATTACAATGCACCAATAAAAGTATAAAATTAAAAAAACTTAAATGTATAGGGAATTTTTTTTTACCATGTGACTACTTATTCAGTAACATTTGACTTTTGTGCATTAACACAAAATACATTTTTAGTTATGTCAATATTTCTTTTGTTTCTTTATTACTCGAACTCAACTCCTGAGAGACTCATTTTCTATGTCTTGATATATCCAGGGCATTATATGTTTAGATGTACTAAGCTCATTTAGTCAGAGATAATGAGAATCAAGTCTCAGGTCTGACACCCAAGGGAATATCTGCTCATGGACTGCATATTTGCTACCTCAGCTCTAAACTATAATGGTGAATTTGTTTCAGCAGCAATCAAAACTCTGGCCTGATAAAAATTAATGTTGCTTTTAAAAATGCATCCTATATAAATATCTAATCTTGTTTACTTATTTAATCACTAATTATGAATAATTTTATCATTGTGCAAATCATTAAAACAGGTTTTAGTATATCTCTCATTAAACTCTTTAGAGAGCCTCCAGTATTTGCAATGCATTAGCAAGGTCTGAAACTCACTCAGGATTTCTCTAGTGTTGGCAAAAAGTAAGGATAACATAAACAACCAGGAGAAAATAGAAGCAGATGAGAAAATAACAACATTGTATGTAATAGGTAAGCCAAATCTAATGTTAATATCCACATCAATTCACAGTAAAGTAGTAAAGTGACATCTGCATAATGTATGGATTACAGAAACAATTTGAAATTGTGGGCTATTGATTATTGATTTAGTAACTAGCATGGTGCTCAGCATATATAAACTATTGAATTTTCTTTGCCAATGGGAAAACTTAATTAATGATTCCAAGAATGAATTGATTTTAGTTATGATGAAGAAGAATTTTAAATACAGAGAGCCAAAGACTCCTTTAGTTTAATTTTCTGTTTCTTTGACTGGCAGTGCCTGGACAGTTCAGTTCAGGATAGGTGTGTTTCTTGATATTTTTTGCCTTATTTTTGTACCTGTAAAATGGATGATCTGAGAGATGAGATTTACCAGATAATAGTTAAGTAGTATATAGAACCAGGGATAAAGTTGGTTCACAGAGTTTAACTTCCTTTTTGTACTCCAGCTCATTAAGGCTGATCAATTACTTGATCCTCAGTAAACCCACTTTTTATTACTTCATTCTAGTCCCTCACCAAAGTAACACAGAAGAATGTTGGCATAGAAAATGAGCTATACAGATAATCAAATTTTATCATCAAAGATCAACTTCTTTAATTTTCAAAGGTGATGAGCAATCAAACATCCTCTGTGCACATGTGTGCATGAGCATGCACACATACACACACACACACATTCTTATTTTGTGGAGGAAATACTGGGTAATAGAAGGGCTTTTTCTAGCTGTTATAGAGGTAAAATGATAACTAAAAATTGTATATATTTAAAACATACAGTGTGATGTTTTGGATATATGTGTACGTTGTGAAAATTTCTTTTAAAAAGTTCATTGTTAGCGTATAGAAACACAACTGAGTTTTGTATGTTGATTTTGTGAGGCAAAGATTCACTGAATTCTTTTTCTTTTTTGGTTCTAACAGGTTTTTTTTTTTTTTTTGAAGCTTTAGAGTTTTCTATATATAAGACCATGCCATCTTTAGAATCCTATGGTCTGAATGTTTATGTCCCCCTTCAATTCTTTGTTGAAATTCTCATCCCCAAAGTGGTAGTACATCTGTTTAAAACTACCTTTTGCTCTGTGATATAGAGAGACTTACATATGCCAGGTCTCTTCAGCTGCTAGAGTTAAGAAGTTTAGGATAGAATCCCTTTAGGGCTAGCTATAAAAATTAAGGTTCTCAGTACATGGTATAAAGCCACTCTGGAGAGTAAGAGGGGCTGTAATTTTATAGCTTCTTCTTGGCACTACTTTCTGGGGATGAAGACCTTAGAAGAGCTTATATTCCCGTATAAATCTACTGCTTTTCTTCTGAGAGACTCACATATACCTAGTTCCCTCGGATCCTAGAGCCAGGAGGTTTAGGATGCAGTCTCTTGGGTGAAAACTGTAAAAATTAGGGCCCTCGATGTATGAGCAGTCTTATTCTAGGGAGGATTAACAGGCTTGGAGTTATTACTAGGGCAGACCCGAGGAGAAGACACAGGAGTGCTGATCTATAACAATAGTCTGCCTGTTCAACTCCCCATCTAAGTTAGTTAGAAACCAGGTCGCCAAACAGCCATGGGAAGAGTGTCATGTCCCTCTGGGGTGAAACAGAGGGATGCATTTTTTAAACCTCTTCTCAGCACAGCTTCCAGGCAACGAAGGCTCCAGATGTGCATGTGCATAGAAACTACTACTTTTTTTTTCCTTCAGTCTATAGAGCTTCACAGATGCCTAAACCCCTCTACTCCCAGAGTTGGAAGGCAACCAAAGGGGACCTGAGAGGAAAGGTTGCCAGTGCTGTGTGCATGTATGCCCCTAAAATTCTGAATAACATTATGATGTGAGACTACAATGCACCAATAAAAGTATATTAAAAAGAGGCAACTTATGGGAAACCGTATATATGCTGAGGGTCATGCAGATGTGCAATCCAAGCCTTCCTCTCCACAGGCAGGAGGGGGTGTAGGGGACTCCTCTTCTGGGTTTGTGGCACCATGCCTTAGTGTATGCTTCAGTTTTTACTCCCCATTTGATGTGGATGTTTTCTCAGCTGCCTGGTACTCAGAAATCTCTTAACTGGCCTAAAAAAAATTGAACCATGAATAGGTGTTTACTTAGTGGAAAGGGAATTAAGGACTTGCTTGTCTGCCATGTTGATGACATCATTTTTCTTTTCTCCAGTTGTGAAGGATGGTTTTGCCAGGTAAAGCACTTTGTGTTAGCAGCAGTGTTCCCTCTTTCAGCACTTACTAAGTGAAAATTGTCTTTTTATCTTCTTTAATGTATCCTCAGGTTGTTGTGTTCTAACAGTATGATGGAACTTCTCCACAGGACTCCTAGACTCCCACAGAGGTACTCTTATTTGTGGGTAGTTGTCAAAATCAATGTTCCTGAAGGGGGTCATGGTATAAAACTTCTATTCTGTCATCTTGCTGTTGTTGCTCAATTACTATTATTGTGATCAGTACCAATTCCTCCAAAAACTGCCCTTCAGGACTTTTCTCCTCTCTCTCTCCATTCTCTTCCTCCCTCCCTCCCTCCCTCCCTCCCTCCCTTCCTTCCTTCCTTCCTTCCTTCCTTCCTTCCTTCCTTCCTTCCTTCCTTCCTTCCTTCCTTCCTTCCTTCCTTCTTCTTTCCTTCTCTTCTACAGCAAATTCTTACTGGGAGTGGGGAGATTATGCTAATCACACTACATTGTGAAAGATGGTTGGATAGAATTCTCCCAAGCCATTCAAAGTCCAGTTAATAAAAATACATCACCAATTTGTAGGAGAGAAAGCTTGTTGTACGGTGAGAACTATGGGTATTCCTTTCATGTGAGACACATCCTTTGTCTTTAATCCCAACAATAACAGAAGAAAGGTTTGCAGCCTGGTACTAAACTTTGTCTTAACTTTTCAAAGGCTACCTTGCCACAGCTCCTTAATAGCTGGATCTTGAGCAAGGTTCGGTCCGCTGGAGTCCTGCAAGGCAGATGATTCCGAAAGAAGGAATGCATGGCATATCCCACTTTGCATTATGTTATATTCTGAAACTTTGGGGTGCTTGGGTTTTGCTTTCACATTAATTACAAAGGAAAATTTCTTAGAAACATGTGGCCTGATGGGAGTGATCTCTTAGCTGAAAAAGCAGTGCCTCAAGACAACCCATAAGAAATTCATTAACCACATACAAACATTAGTTAGGAAATGGGCTTTGCAAGCTTAGTTACTAAATAGCCTTATGTTCCCTCTCAGCAAGCAGGTATAGAAACAAAATAAATAAGCCAAAGAAACTTAGGTCTACTATTTTATCTATGGGTAAAGAAGGCTTTAAGACAGTTTGTCCACTTCTTCCTTGTCTTCCTAAAATTTCACAGGACACATTAACTCTCTAGCTGCCAGAGAAAAAGATAAGAACATTGCTTAAAGGAGCTAAACAAATAGTAAATATTTAATCTAATGAATAGAGACTATTTGTTGTTAACCTTTAACACTGTTTTGTACTAAAAGAATCTTTATATACTTACTGTATTTTGTAACCTTTACTTTTTCTTAATCCCATCAAATACCATGGGAAATGGCTTTTCTAGTAAAAGATGTACCTACTCAACCTTTAGAAAAATAAGAGTGTAAAAATTCCTGTTCTATATGCCTCACTGCAAAAAAGATAGTATAAAAAACAGCTGCCTACAAGCAATATACAGATACACTTCTATACTGTGTGCCGTGTGAGCATATTCTTGTGACCTCGTCTCAATCCACACCTGTTGAGGTACCCTTGACCCCACTGCCTCGAGGGCTGGACCCCCAGTAACCTATGAATGAGGATGAGAAGAAAGCAGACTTCATATCTATAACATTCATGACTTTTATCCTTAATGTAAATGCATCCTTAACGCAAGTATAAGTGACCCCCCACTGTGAAAGAATGTCTTTCAAGGTCACTGCCTCTGAGATGCATTATGTTAAATATGAATATTTCCTTTAAAAGAAAGAAATAAAAACCTTGTCATATAACCCTAGCTATGCGTTATAAACTAAATGGAGCAAAGAAACTGATTTGCATTTAAAAATGATGTTAGGGACCTCTGAGATTTTTTAGGCTTGTGAATTCTTTAACAATGGATACTGCATATTCTATATGTAGCTTTAAAGGAAAAAAAAATCCATCTGGTTAATATTTTTTTCTTCTGTTGCTTTAACAAATGCCAACATTACATTACCATTATAACACCACTTCCTGCTCTCCTACCCAGGGTGGACTTTTTGTAGGCATATTAGGATTGTTCAGAATACTTGATTTGGGTGTTTAATTATCTTATCTAGCAAGAAGACAATACTTTCTTTTCCTTTGGTGGTCTGTCTAGAAAACCTTCCCTCTTATAGCTGTGGACTTCTGCCTAAGGATTTTTATATTCACGAGCTTCATATTAATGTCAGTACAATGAATCTAAGTTCATTAATTCTCATTACTGCTTTGAATAGTGTTCTCCCTGCTATAAACCAAAACAACTGACCATACAATTTAAAGGAAAGAAGATTGCTAACAGTTTTTGGAGATTCCAGAGTTCAGTCTGTATCAGGCCAGGTCTGGAGCTCAGGGCATGGCAGTGGGAAGCAGAGAAAGGGGAAAGCAAGGCTCTGCTCTCACATCATGGAGTCCTGAAGCAAGAGAGAAGAGAGCCAACAAGCAAGATGAAAGCTCAGTCCCTAAGACATACCCTTAGAGACCCACCTCTTCCAGACACACCCCATCTGCTAGGTTACCACCCAGTAAGTCCTTTATAATGGATTTATTTAATGATGAGATTTTAACCCTCATGACTTAATTACATTAACTCTAAGCATTAATACAAGAAATCTTCAGGAGTCATTCTATATCTAACTATCAGAATGAGTAACTCTATATTTCCTATGACTTCTTGCTTTAGGTGGAAAAGAAAGAGGTTACTGGTGAAAATACTACACATTATACTAGGCTTGCCTGATTAATAATTGAAGGAGAATGATTGAAGGAGTGAATAATATATATTATATATATATGTGTATATATATATATACTTCGGAATATATATATATATATATATACACACTTGATTGAAGTATATTGAGAGTGATTGAGAGTGTTTGAAGGAGTGAATAATATATATATTATATATATATACTTGGAAAATGATACATATATAATATTATATATTACATATATGTGCAATGTATATATATTCCATCCTTCAATCATTAGAAGAAGAAATATATATATTTGGAAGATGTATATGAATGGTATATATGTCTTTGAAGAAAGAATATGTAATATTTATATGTAGAAAGATACAATTTTTATGATATTTACATTACATATTATCTGTATCTTTTAAATGAAATCTGAAACAAATATAATAGTAGACATAAAATGAAATGTTCTTCCTTCTTTCTGTTCCTTAGCTTTGATAATCACCTACCATTATCAACTTTGTTTTTTATTTCTTCCACATTCCTCCTATTCCCCCAGATTATATTGATGCAAATCTTAAACATTTTATATCACTCATGAATAGTTCTTGACATATATTTAAATACAAAAGGACTATTCAAAAACTATATCTACAATACCACAATCCCACTTAAGAATTAGCAATAAGGGAAGTATATTTAATGCAGACAGCTTTTAAACAACTAATCATCTTAAAGCGTTTCTTTGCTAAGTCAACTCGTAGAACCTCTCCCCCATAGTTACAGTCGTCTGGTGCTGACTTGGCATTCAGACTGCATCACAGATGCTCAGTGAGTCAAAGACACAGTTAATGTGTGGCTCTAATTACACCAAGTTCTAGGTGCTGAAATCACTGCTCTTTCTTCTGGTGCTCAAGGCTGTCTGGCCCTGAGGTAAATTTTGAAATGGGTTAAGCTGACCTTCCTCTCTGAATTCTGGTCCCAGGAACCTAGCTTTTGCTTGCATGGTGCTTCCAGGACTCACACCAGGGTCTCAGCCTCTTATGCCCCATACTGCTGCCTGCTACCATTCCTCCTGTTTTAATCTGTGCTCCCATCTCAGTTCAAGGTCCCATTCTCTCAGAGCTCCATTCCTGAGCTGAATTTTAGTGGAAAGGCAACCTGTACTAGTTGATGTTGAGATGTGTGAGTTAGAAATAATCAACTCTGTGAAAGCAACCACTTAATTATCTCTTTAAGTAACCATCTTTGGCAGGTATAACAGGAATGTCAGGGGACATGAAGCTGGACCAGTAGCTGGGTGACATGTAAGCCCTAGGTATCCTGAAAGTGATAAAGGCACATTTTAGCCTGTTACTCTGTCTTCTTTTTATTCACACACACACACACACACACACACACACACACACACACGTATATAATTATCTATATATAATTTTTCTTTGTAATCTAAATAGGAACAGAGTAAGAAAAAGAATAAGTTGGAAGAAAAAGAAAAAATCGTAGAAAGGAAAGATAAAGATAGGGGAGGAACCCAGAAAGAAGAAATAAGACACATATTGGGAATCAGACCCCCATGTAGTAATCAAAATGGCTTTTTAAATGGCAGGAACCTAGGACTTTATTTTCTTCTCTGCCATTATATGTATTGAGCATTTTACATAATAAAGAGGAAGATAAACTAGTGTATAAGTATACTATTACAAAAGAGATGATGGGGTTGAGAAACTTGAGAGAAGAATTTAGAGATTTTTTTTTACTAGCATGCATAATTTTTTTCTGAGAATTACAAATTATATATACATGTGTATACATATATGTAATACATATACACACAACATAAGACAAATGTGGCAAAAAAGGAAAGTGGGGTGAGTTAAAGCATGCTCTTAAATTCTTTACAAAGCAACCCATTAAGATTCACAATTTTAGAGAAAGAGAAGAAATTCTAGAATTTTAATACCTAAAATATACATGTATTTTAAAATAGCCTGGTATTAATATCTAAAAAATACATATATTTTCATATTTCACATGAAACATGGAAGGCTGAACAAATACAAATCCAATTGTGCAAATAAAGAGTATAGAAGCAGAGGAGTGAGCATTTATTCTTTATCTTCAAAATCCAGTGTTTTAACAGTCCATCTAGTAAAGCATCTGTTTTATTTTCTTCCTTTGGCAGGATCTTGGTTATTCACCATCATAATTAATTATTGAATTTCATACTAGTTATTATGTAACTAATTTTTCTGTGCAACTTAAATGGCCACTGATTTTCTACCTATTATTTCTTTGCCTCCAATAAAATCGCTAAGATTATACAAAAAGGTAATGCTAGGCACTTAGGCGAGGAATTATTATTATTTTTAAGTAGAATAATAAGTATTTTTTAAATAAAAAGGGATAGAAGAAATATTAACCAATATGAAAAGAACTAACCATCTTATTTAAAAAAATATTTTCATAAAAGAAGCCGGGCGTGGTGGTGCACACTTGTAATCCCAGCATTTGGGAGGTTGCAACTGGGGGATCCAGGTTCGTGGCCAGCCTCAGCTGCTTAGTGAGGCACTCCGCAACTTAGTGAGACCGGTTTCAAAATAAAGAATAAAAAGAAAATAGGGCTGGGGATGTAGCTTGGAGGTAGAATGCCCTTGAGTTCAATCCCCAGTACCGCAAAAAAAAAAAAAAAAAATATATATATATATATGTATATATATATACATAAATATATATATTGTGAAAATAAAGCATATAGAAGCAGAGGAGTGAGCATTTATTCTTTATCTTCAAAAAATATATATATATATATTTCATAAAAGAGATGCTAATGATTAAATAGCCCAGGTTTTCCAGCAGCTTCATTATCTACTGACACAGAAATGTAAAGCTTTAATTCAGAAATGACTGTGCTTTTTGTATTTGTAAGTACCATTTGAAATCACTTACGTAGAGCAGTCATAATTACACATAGAGCCACCTCTGGAAAAGTTGTGATTTATGTTTTTCAACAAACATAGGTATAGTTTGAATGATTGATAGCAGCTTCATTTTCCAAAATGGGGTGAAACTCTAAGTGCTGTTGCAGAACCCTTACGATAAGCGCTTTGTTGCTGAGAATGGTGATGTTTTGCACACCGCCACCCTATCCTGTGTTAGTTAACCTCGCATTTTTGGAGGATGCCTTGATGCTTCCACATAGAGGACTGTGCGTGTGTGTGTGTGTGTATGTGTGTGTGTGTGTGTGTGTGTGTGTGTGTGTGTTCCTTATCATGCTCTTGCAGTAGTTTCTCTACAGCTTCACATTCCCATGTTGTCTACCCAAGTATTTGAAAGCCTGTATTTGCTTTCCTTTCTTTCTTTAAATACTTTTATTGGTGCATTTTAATTCTACATCAAAGTGAGATTGTTGGTGCATTGTCATTGCACATTATAGTGAGATTCAAGGTGATAAAACATACATGCACTTGTGTATTTCCTTTCATATTCCATTCTGCTTTCCTTTCCTTCTGCCCTATACATGTTTGTGGGATTGGGAATGATACCTTCTTATTTTTCTCTCTCGCTCCCACATATGAAAGAAAATATTCTACCTTTGACTTTTTGAGGCTGGCTGGTCTCACTTAGCATAATAGTCCCTATTTCCATCCATATGCATGCAAAAAACATAATTTTGTTCTTTAGAGGAGTAAAACCCATGGTGTGTATGTATTACTAAATGTCAGACTTAATAATGATGAAGTTTGCTCGTGCACAGTTTGAAACAGGTGGCCTTTATGTCTTGTTGTTCAGGGTAGAATTTCTACGTGTGTCTGTGAGTATTCAGAGTTCTTTCCAACTGTAGCAGCTTAAAGTGAGAGATCAGCTCATGGAGGGTTAGATGAGGTATCTTCCTGACCTCATCCTGTAAACAGTTTGGTCTCCTGTGGCACGGGAGTGATACAGCAACCCAATAAGCTCTTCTCTGAAAAGACTTCGTGGGCTCTGAGCAGACCCAGCCCTGCTGTGTCACCCAGGTGACCAAGTGAGGTTTGCAGGTATACAAAGGCCATTTCTTTTTACTTTCTGTCAGAGACTCTGAAGCCAGTCAGGTGGTTTTAGAAGTGAAAGGTGAGGACGCCCTTTGCATGGACTTGGGTTCTCACAAACAGGGGTTCCCTGTGGGCCACCAACCGAGTGGAGGGGCCGGAGCAAAAGAGGAAGTGGAGCAGCTGCTGTCTGATAACTTGCTGGCAGGCTAGTTTGTGAGCAAATGTGAGGCATCCCTATCAGGACTCCAGCGAGGTGGTGAGGAGGTGGTGGGAATGTTGAGTGAGCAGCATTAGTATAAGGAGGACCTTTTTTTCTTTCCTTTTCTCTCCTCCCTCTTCTCTCCTTCATCCCTTCCCCTTCTCTCTCCATCTCCTTCCTTACATGCTGGTGATACCTGGATCATACTGAGTACTTTCTCGTGTTTTACTTTAAATATAGTGTGTGTGTGTGTGTGTGTGTGTGTGTGTGTGTGTGTGTGTGTGTTGCTGGGGATTGAACTCAGGGGTAGCTCTATGCTTTATTTTGAAACAGGGTCTCACTAACTTGCTGAGGCTAGCCTCAAACTGCGATCCTTTTGTCTCAGCCTCCCAAGTTCTGGGATTATAGGGGTGCACCACAACACCTGGCTACTCTATATCATTTTAACACTTTGAGCAGGAGAGGATTTATAAATGAATAAGAGAACCAGACGTCACAGTTCCCATAAATAAGATTGTCACAGAAGCCAGGGGTCGTTGACTTTTGCTGGAGCCCATCTGTTTCGGATGATGACGAGAACTTTGTTAGTTTCTGGAAGTTTTTCATCTGCATGCAGGAATTGAATGATAAAACATTTTTGATCACGGAAAGTCCCTTTTCCAGTAATGAAGTAAAGATGTGGAACATGGAGAGAACCATTGAGGGGTAGTCACATGGTGCATTCCATCTACTCAAAGTTGGTACAGTATTTGAAGTTTATTAGTGATCCTTCCAGGAAAACATTCTTAACTGGATTTTTTCCCCCCCTGTGGCAAATGTTTACATAAGAGATCGTTTGTGATTTACTCTGCCACTACCTGGATATTACCATGGAAATATGTAAATTCACATTTAATTTATTTAAAAAGATTCCACACGATCTTGATACACTCACTCAACTATGCATCTGTTGCTATAGTTTAGATCTTAAATGTCCCTCAAAGGCCCATGTGTTGAGGCTCGGCCTCCAGCCCAGGGTGCTAGTGGGAGATGGTGGAACCTTTAAGAGGAGAGGACTAATGGAGGTCTTCTGGTCATTGGGAGAGTGCCTTTGAAGGGGCTTGTGGGACCCTAGTCTCTTTCTTTCTCTTTTGTGTCTGGTCATGTGATGAGCACAGATTTGTTCTGTCACCTGCTCTAGCCATGATGTTCTGCCTCCTCACAGACCCCCCCAAACAATGGGGCCAATGAGCCATGGACTGGAATCTCCAAAACTGTGAGTCAATACAAACCTTTTTTCTTTATAAGTTTATTATCTCAGGTATTTGTTATAATAACATGAAACTGACCAACATACTTTGTCTTCATTCTTCAGGCACTTGTATCATGTTTAATATTTGACTGCTTCAAAATAGGCTGACCAGGTGTGGTACATGTTTGTAATTCCAGTACCTGGGAGGCTGAGAAAGGAGGGTCACAGTTTCAAGTCCAGCTTTGGCTACTCAGAAAGACTCTCACCAACTTAGGGAGACCCTGTTTCAAAAAAAAAAAAAATAAATAAATAAAAAGGGCTTGGAGGTGGAATGCCCCTGGTTTCAATCTCCAGAACCAAAAAAAAAAAAAAAAAAAAAATAGATGCTGACACAAATAAGTTTTTTATACCTCACTTTGTGAACACAATCTTCCTTTGTTTTAAGTTTGTACATGATCTCCTTGTATTTGATACACAGTTGTAGAACTGTATAAATACATTTAAATCATAAATCTAAGGATTCCTCTTTGATGTTTCAAATAAAAAATAATTACATGAAACATTGTTAACAGTTCAGTATCTTCAGAACATGCCTAATTTATTAGACTGATTTTTATTTTTATTTATACATATGTGAGATAATATGTTATTTATTAAAATGCAGATCCAAGTATAACTGCAGAATTTTTTCCACAGACATTTTTAAAACCCCTTTAAATAAATCTATGACCCACAATTAGCCCTCCAGTCTTGTGACCCTGCAGTCTTTCTCTGGGGCATCGGGTAATACATCTCACATATGGTGGTGGCACACAGTTTTGTGTCTCTAGCCCAAGCACTTCTCCCGAGTCTCAGCCCTGATGTCTAACTGCACAGTAAACATGTTTTCTTGGATGTCTCACAGACAGCTCACATTCAGGATGCCTCACACAATCTGCTCTGGCTTCCGTTGTAAAAAATGGCTGCACACCCTCTCCAGCCACAGGAGCTGGGAGACGACATGAGTCGGAAAGTCACTGTAGATTCTTTCCCCCCAAATTCCTCTATCAAATTAGAAATCCAATATCAAAGGTTGGTCTCCTTTCTTGCTTTTTTTTTTTTTTTTTCCTTCTTCCTGCTAGCATTGCTTTAGAATGGACTACCACCAGGTCTCCCCGAATCTTGGCACTGCTCTTCTGGCATTGCATGGCACCTCTGCCATTGCTCTCCCCGTCCATTCTGGACTTGCTGGGCTGGCTAACTAAGTATGTCACTCCTTGACTTCAAAGCCCCTCAAGATCGTGTGCAGATTCTCAAGGCTGCAATATTATTCCTCCATAGCCACCGTCCATTTCCCTGACACTGGACCCACCATCTCAGCACATTCCTCTCCTTTGATCCCCACCTTAGATCCAGCTATTAGAAAAGTACTTTCAAGTCTCTCTTTCACATTCTGGTGCTTCATTGTTTGATCACTTATACGAGCTATGCCCTCCAGGTTCCTTACATTTTTCAAGATTCAGCTCAATAACTGCATCTAGAAAGGGGGTTTTGGTGACTCTGGATTTATTGAGCGCCACTCTTCCCTCTCTGTTTTCTCACAGGACTAGGCAGATGTTATACATATGTTTCGTGAGGACTGTGACACCATCACTTGAACTTGTTTACTTGTCCATGTGCCCATTAGACTCTTTGAAATAAAGACAGTATTTTTTTTAAAATCATCATTTCTATTTCAATTGCTAATATAATATCTGACATGCAGCAGACACTCAATGAATACATTTTGGCCTACCGACTACAAGATAATAGTAATAGCTGATATGTATCAGTACTTATATGTGTCAGGGAGTATTCTAAGGCTTGTGCCTATATCCACATTTAATCCCCACAACAAGCCTGTACAGTAGGTTCTATTATTAATCCTATTTAATTGATAAGAAAATGGAGGCGTAATAAGGTTCTGGAAAACACCTTGAGTAATAGCAAGTAAGCAGAAAATCTGAGATTAGACCATCATTAGCCTTTCTTTTGGCTGCAGTCTATACTCTTAAATTCTATCTATGAAGAAGTGAATTTTGTGGTTAGATTGAAAACTTACTAGTTAGCTCAGAAATTGGTAGTTATTGCCAAATTTAGTTTACATATATATATTATATTTCTATCCCCTTGCTGCAGGTATTAATTATATCATGTATATTTTGCCATGTTATATTGTATTTTTAATATAGAATATCTTATTATACTTTTATACATTCAAAATTTCCTATCTTTGTAAATAAGATCTTATCTGAGCATCAATCTCTTAGCTTTTTGGTAAGAGTTTTCTTCTATTGATCTTGAAAGTAAATTCTGTTTTACTTTTTAAAAATATGTATTTAAATAATCTGAGATTAGCAATTTGTATATGAAGGCTTCCAATTGAACAATTTTTAGGTATTAAAAAGTATTGAACTACAGCTTTCCTCACAAATATCTGTGCAAATTATATATGTATATGTGTGCTCACATACATATACACACATATGCACATATACATATAATAATATGGATTTATTTCCACTGACCTATTTGTCTATTCCTATTCCTACCCTAGTAACATAGCAATGATTACTTACCCTGGTAAGTAATGATTAGGAGGCAAATGTGTTTTCCTCAATATTCTTTTATTTTTGGTACTATTCTTGTGAATTTATTTTTCCATGTGAACATCAGTGCCATTTTATTTAGCTAAAATTTATAGATAATTATAATTGAATGACTTTCATATATTCTTTTTAAAACATATTTTGTTTTTTCTCATTAACAATATTTATTATTCACTTAACTTTTAAGAAATGATTTCACTCAATTTTCTTATGGAGCATATATTCATACCTAATTTTAACTAGCACACCGTTTTATACAGTTTAAGTTACATTCTCTTGGAGAATGATATTTTGAGCAGTATTTTGAGTGATGTTCCTTTAGGATAACATAAAAGGATCTGGAAAATTAATGAATAGGGATAACTTTTAACATATTAAAACTTTAACATCCTAATGCTTATTAAGACATTTTGCTTAATTTCATCTTTTTTGGTACTGGAGATAGAACCCAGGAGCATTCTACTTCTGAGCTACACCCCCCAGCCCAATTTTATTTCTTTTTTTTTTTTCCAATTTTATTTCTTATTTGGAAACAGGGTCTCACTAGGTTGCTGAGGCTGGTTTCAAACCAACAATCTTCCTGTTTCAGCCATCCAAGTACTGTGGTTACAAGTGTGCACCACCATGCCTGGCTTATTTTGTTTTTTAATGTAACCACTATTTTTCATATAAGGAAAATATTTAAGACACATAAAAAAGCACCCATATAACCCTGGGATTTAATAACTGCAATCAACCTACAGAAAGTATGGATTAAAGTTTATATTTTGGATATGTAAATAATAATAAAAATGGAATGAGTCTTCTTTTCATTACATCCTTTGTCCTCCTTTATCATTTTACTCTTTCTTTCATGTAGATATTGTGACTTTCTTGTTAAATTTATTCCTAAAGATTTTACATTTTTTTCATTTGCCAATATTTTTCTATCCTTTTCAAATTACTTATTATTAACAGGGAAAATAAATATTTCTTTCAATATCTTATTCAGAACTTATCAAATTATCATATGAAGTATAGAATTTTTAATACTGAGGATCTCTTGGGTTTTCAAGGTAATCAGATTGTTGGTTCATCATAAAGTTTCATCTGTTTTTTTCCATTATTTACACAGGTAATTTTATTTTCTTCTCTAATTATATTTACTGGAGTCTCACTTCAATGTTGAATAATACTGTGGTTCACTGTGTGTTTCCCAGATATAATTATAATTGCTTTAGTGTTTTAACATTTGGGAAGATATTAGCTGTTGATTTTTAAGAAATTGTCAATACATTTTAGTAATATTCATTTTTTATATTTTACATATAATTTCTTTTTTTGGGGGGGGTGTCTTTTTGCCTCCCTTCCTTCTTTCCTTTCCCTCCCTCCCTCCCTCCCTTCCTCCCTTCCTCCCTTCCTCTCTTCCTCCCTTCCTCCCTTCCTCCCTTCCTCCCTTCCTCCCTTCCTCCCTTCCTCCCTTCCTCCCTTCCTCCCTTCCTTCCTTCCTTCCTTCCTTCCTTCCTTCCTTCCTTCCTTCCTTCCTTCCTTCCTTTTGCTGGGGATAGAACCTCTAGGGCATTGCACTTGTAAGGCAAGTGCTTTGTCTCTGAGCTACATCCGAGCCCCCTATTTTACTTAGAATCTCTTTTAGGAACATATGAAATGTGACAAATGCCTTTTATACCTTAGTGTTATGATTACATGATTTTTTCCTCTTAATTACCATAGTTAATTGTTAACAGATTTTCTGAAATGGGATCACTCATAAGCATATTTCTGTAATAATTCATATTCTCTGCAAAAGCCAAACTTGAGCAATAGGGTACAAATATTTTCTTAACACAGGACTGGATTTTATTTATTAGTATCTTATCTTCAAATTTGCATTAAAATAACTAAAATCAGCCCTTTTGTTTGATCTTTGTTAGATGTTAGCATAAATGTTATGCTGTATTCTTAAAATCAGCTGCAGAATTTTCTACATGCTTTTACATTGTTGAATATTTATATTATATTGAAAGATACCATCTTTAAAGTTATATTCTAGATTGGATTTTCTCTGAGTTCACCTAATCTAGGTTCTTTTTTCAATATTAGATCTTTGATAATCTTTCCAATCTCTTCATTAGTAATTGACATATTCCAAACTTTCCACTTTTTAGTTTCAACTTGGAAATTCATATTTTGTTATGAAATTTTACTTGCTGTTCATTTAAAACTCATTATCATAGTTTTGCTTATAAATTTTCATTTATTTAATGTCTTCTATAACTGGTTATATCTCTTTTATCAGTTTTAACCCATATATTTTTTGTTATTTGCCTCCTCTTTAATCAAGGGCTTATTTGTTTTTAATTGGTATATTTAGAGAAGTTTTGAACTTGTTTGTTCTCTCTAGTTTTAAATAATTTCTGCTTTAACTTATGTTAATTTAATCTTCCCAGTCTTTTAGTAAAGTTTGTTTAAATTATCACTCTTTTCTTTGGAGTACTTTGTTTAAATGCTCTCATCTTTTATAACGCAGACTGTATATGCTATATACTTTACTAAGTATGGCTTTGGCTACATCCAGTATTATTAGGTTGTGTTTTTGTCTATATAGTTAGTCCTCTATATTGGCAGGTTCCACATCTGTGGACTGAACCAACTTTATATTAAAAATATTTGAAAAACAATTGTGCTTGTTCTGAGCATTGTACAGACTTTTTATCATTATTAATTAAACAGCACAGCATAGCAATCATTTACATAGCATTTGTATCATGTTAAATATTATAAGTAATCCAAAAATGATTTAAAGTATACAGAAGGATACATATGTTTTATGCACATATAACATCATTTTATATAAGGGACTTGAGGCTCTTTGGATTTTTATATACCTGGGAGGGGGCTTTATTCTAAGGTTTTGTTTTCCTCTTTGATCTGGGGATTATTTTAGGTGTATATTTATTAGTATGAAATAGGCTAAGATTATTTAATATTTTCTAAATTTATTGGAATATAATCAGAGTATCTAACTTATAAGATGTCCATAAAAATAATTCAAGGCTTCTTTGAGGCCAAGTATTTCATTCAATTTTGTTGATGTTCCATGAACATACCAGCAGGTAAATATTTTCTAATTCAGGAAATTCTGTATGAGGCTATTAAATTAGTTTCCTGGGTTTCAGACATTATTCTATACCTCAATGATTGCCATTTATAATTTATCATATTTTTCTTCTTCTTTTTTTTTTTGACAGGTGTTTCTTAACTCATTTACCACTGTATTCAGCCCAGTCTTCAAGTTTATGGGACGCATGTCTCTTCATAAACTTTAATTACATAGTACTCCACTTATGTAGTTATCTAAACTATAAGTTCTATCAGATATGCTAATGGTATTAACATTCTCAAATTCTTTTTTTTTGCATTTCTATAGTTTTTGCTTTGTTAAGCCTTTCTTATCACTTCTATTTCAGTGAATCTCTTAAGTAGCAGTGTTTGTTTTTAATTCAGAGTTTCTGTCTTTTCATGGGAGAATCTGATATATGACTAATATACACGACTCTGTTTCTTTCATAAATAACAACTATTTTCCCTAAGAAGAAACTGTTCTTTCTTAACTGTCTCTGCTCCCTACACACACACACACACACTCTCTCTCTCTCTCTCTCTCTCTCTCTCTCTCTCTCTCTCTCTCTGCCTCCAGAAAGAAATATAGACTATTTTTAATTTTTTACTTCTGTTTTACTCCATCTAGATTGAGTCATTTTACCTTATATTCCCTCCACCCACAATCCTTAGTTTTGAAGTCAGTATAATAATAGTTATAGGTTTCTTGTGACGATTAAATGAAAAAGTGTTTAAAATACTGCTTTTGTTATATAAGCAGTATTACTGTCCACAGCTATTATCCCTCATTATATTATTTTCTACTTGGATTTATTTATTGATAAATACATTCTAAGCCAATTGATCACCATTATTTGCTCTCCTCTGTCTTCCCCGTCTTTAGTTCCCTCCTGCTCTGTTTTCAGCCCTTATTTCAGATGAGGTGCTTTGGTAATACGTTCTCAGACTTGGCTACCCTCAAAAGTCTTCCCTTAACATAAAAGATGAATGAATATTTATCAGGATTTTTGATTATTGTCCTTTTTTGATGGTATTTAGATTATTTTTTAGCTAAATGCTTACATCCAATGCTGCTGGTGAGAAATCGTATGCATTTCTTTTTAAAAATATCCTTTGACTAATGCGTGGTACACTTGGTGTCCAGGCATTTTACCAGGATGTATCATGATTTTTATCTTATCTTTCTCTATTACTAAAACATTGTTTTTTCTAATTGAGTTTTCAATTTACCTGAGCAGGTCTCAGTACACTCCAAGCTATAAATTTCTAATTTTTATTAGTGTACTTTTATTGGTGCATTGCAATTATATATTATAGTAAGGTCCAGTGTGATACAAACATACGTGCCCATAGCACATGGTGTGATTTAAAAAATTATCTTATTTAATATCGATTTCTCTAGAAAGCCTTTCTTTGTATTGGACTTATCTCCTTGAGTACTCTGATTCTGTATATAGTTCTCATTGTGTTTGTGGCTTTGTTTTGTTGAAGTCCTCAGCTGTTTTTTCTAGTTGTTCTCTGTCATCAGTACATGTTTGCTTTGACTTACCTCCCTTGCCCAGGTATTGGATCCATTTAGGTATTCTGCTCTGTTACTTACAAGATCAGTTCTGTTGGAGTAGCCCAAGTGACAATTGTGTCCCCTATACAGATTCCCTGTATTTACCAGATCCTCATGGCACCCCACTTTGATGGTGGTCTCAGGCTCTTAGTCTGGATTTGAGGAAACCTGACCCAGCTCTCAGTCTCCAAACTGTAGCCAACATCTCACTCACTTTTTTGTCCTTTGGCTCAGGAAAGGTGAGAGATCAGAGCTGGGAATAAAGAGAATGTAAAGTGTATCTGCTGGCCATCTCCCTAGAACTTTTGACTTCTGACCATGTTTTTCTTAGTTATATGTATGGGCTTACTCATATATCTCTATTCATGTTTTAAGGTCATGCCCATAGACAATCTTACTACTGAGGGATCACCAGTTCCAAAGGCCTAGATTTCTTTGAAGGGTCTGAATTCTTAGATCTTTCCCATGTGATAACTTATTGACAGATGTTCAGTTTTCAGACTTTTCTTTGCATTTGCTTGAGCATCTAATGTTAATTTCTACCTGGGATTGAAAAAGATAAGGATTTGTAGGTTGGATGAAAGTATGCATAGAGAAGAAGCTTACATTTGCTCCATGATGACTCACTGATTGTGAGTCGAGACAGAGAAATGAGAGCCATCCTTGCCATTTTCCCTCAGAGCCATGCAACTTCTGTGATTTTACTGATATTTCCCACTGTTTGTCATCATTTGGTGATCAACAGTTCCTCAGTTCTCCCACTTGTAGTGTTCTGCCAGGACTGTCTTTTCATTAAAGATTTCTTTGTTGGGGAAACTGGGGATTGAAACGAGGGGAATTTTGTCACTATCCCCAGCCCTTTTTATTTTTTTGTTTTGAAACAGAGTCTTACTAAGTTACCACATGCTGCCCTCCATCTCGTGATCCTCCTGTCTCAGCTTTCCAAGCACTGGATTACAAGCATGCACCACCATGCCCAGCTCATTAGAGATTCTGGATCACAATGTTTGCCTTGGGAAATATCACCTAGCAAATAATTCTGGAATCAGTTCTTTAATGAGTGGATTCTAGATTACTGAAAATATTCATAATTCCTGGACAAATTAAGTGAAATGCTTAGTACTATGAAGATGATAACATTGTGTTTTTTTTGTTGTTGTTGTTGTTTGCTATTTCTCCAGTATCTAAAATAGTGCCTTGTTGGGGCTGTAGCCCAGCTTGTAAAAGGCTCTGGGTTCTATTCCCAGCCCTACAGATGGACAAACAAATAGTGTCTTACCTAGTAGATGTCAGCAAATAATTGTTAAATAGAAAACTTGATTCAGTGATTCACAATTAGACACAGGGATGTGTAAAAGATGTGACTGGAATTTTCCTTGTCAGCATACAGTCGTGTTCATATTACTCCTCTTACTGTTTAAAAAGTTATATGTTTTAATTGTTTGATTATTTTAATATATGCATCATGATCCATATTCATTAAATTTACAGTTTACATCATGGCAAAACTCACATATTACACCATAGAACATGAAAGGACACACTTCTGTTACATATAATCTATGCTGAAGTCATAAGCATTATCCTTTTTTTGTCCAACCATCTTGCAGATGGTTCACCTGCTTCAGATTCTTTAAGTGATGCCTCTCTTGTCTCATCATTAGCTTCTTCACAATCAGCTCTATCTTGTTCACTGGCCATATCTTCATCATCCTCCCCCTCCTCCTGTTTTCTCTCTCTCTGTCTTGGCAATTCTCCAGGAACATCCTTTTCCTCTCTCATTTCATTTGTCAGAAATGAAGACCAAGAGAGGATGCTATGTTTACTCTGAAAATGTCTAGAGAAATGTGGCAGAAAGTGCCTGGATTTAAGGGTTTAGTATATCACTCATTTTATATTTGTTCTTTGTCATTCTCGGTGACTATATATTAAAATATGCATGAATATTTGCATAATACTTTGCTGTTCTCTCGGATATAAATGTGACCTAGACAGGGTCCCAAGCAATTTGTGTAAGCCATTCACAAAGCCTATTACTGTATTTATGTTTTTGTTTTCTTCTTCAAAATAAAGAATCTATTTGATTATCTGAACAAAACTAATCTGAACTAACTCAATATTTAATCTGAACTAAAGAGAAAAAAAGTAAATCTTTGAAATTTGGAGCTGGGAATATAGCGCAGTGGTAGATCACTTTCCTAACATGCTCAAGGCTCTGGATTCAGTCTCCTGCACTGAAAAAAACAACAAAGAATAAAACATAAGGGAAATCTTTAGGGATTTTGTATTTTTCATGTTCTTTTCTAATACTAAAGAGCCTTATCAATGAGAAATTTGAAGACATTTCTATCATGCATGGATTTATTAAAAAATTTTATTAAAATAATGTTTCCTTACTTTTTTTATGGAAAAATACCACATGGAGCACAGTTAGGGGTGAGTTAGCCAGGGGATTAGGGTGTTGCCCTAATATTTCTCTTTGTAGGTACCAGGATAGCATGATTGTGTTTTGGAGTCTACCCAATGCAGGCGTTTAGAACAACACCTGAAGAGGTCCTTTAACTCTTTTCTTGATAGACACCCAGAGCAGATAAATTAAGTGTTCTCAAGTTCATAATAAATTGAAAATGATATAATGAACTCAAATAGAAATACATTTTTTATATAAAATATAAGTGATATAGATGAGGGTTCAAGGTATTAAATTTCATTTTTCTCCTACAAAAAAAACACACAACTCTGTGACTAAGTGAATTGTAAGGATGGCCCTTTGTATTCCAGGGTCTGCAGGCTCATCCAGTTTTGTCTCTGTCCCCTATTACACTCATCTACTGCTTCACAGCATTCAATAACACCTGCCCTGAATCCAGTCGGTGAAAGTACTCAAGGTTTGTACTTTAGTCATCATTCAAATGCATTTCTATAGAACAACTAGCCTTGTTTTTCATTGTGTGAGACCAGGCAATTCCTTCTGCATTTACCACATTCTTAAAGTGCCTGCTACTTCTTTTGTCCCGCAATGTTTCCTCTCTCTTTCTAGGATGCTATTACTCTCTGACATCTATCTCTGTGTCCTTCTATACAACACACAATCATTTTCACTTAATGGCTTCTGAATTATGTTGCAGCAGTATAAAGATTTTACACACTTTATTCTTCGGAAGGGGGAATCAATTCCAGATCAAGATTGACAAAGCCAAATTGCCCTCTTTTTCCCTCTCCAATTAACATCAAACACTTCCTCCAGCTCTGATTTTTACTTTTTGGTCAGCATCTGTGTGATCGCGGGTTATAGTGCACTGCCCATCCTTTTCCACAATCCATGCCTGAGTTGATAAGAACTAACATCGAACAATGACAGTATGTGGGGACTTGTTATAAATGCTTTCTATGTACTGACTTGCCTACTCTTTGCACCCACTTTGTGAAGTAGAGTTTGTCATCTCCATTTTGATGGATGATGAAACTGGGCTACAGAAATATTAAATAACTTGCCCAACTCACACTTCGTAAAAAACAGGAAACAGGGTTGAGATTCAAGTAATCTGTCTCCTGAGTATCAAAGCCATGAATTTCCACTCCTTCTGGAGTTAAAAGTACCATGTGATTCCTGTCTTGTCAATGATAAGTGTATGTTTTTATTTAAACCATGGGGTCAGGTTGGAATCTATGACTAGATGGGAACAATTCTGTGTTCTACAGAGCTAGGTCTGGGTGTGCTACTGATGCATTGTTAGGACTGATTATCAGATCCTGAAAATTGCCTTCTAGCCAGACTATAGTGTCTCACCGTGAAGTTAGAAATGCACAAAGAATCAATTTAGAGTCCATCCAAAACATATCCAATAAATATATGGGCAGGAAATTCCCCCCAAGCCACAACCTATGCTGAAACACCCTTTTGGTCCAGTTTCCCCACCATCTCAAAATGAATATGACCCAAAACCTGCCCATTGTAACATGCCCTTCTGTTTTACTATTTGATTTGTTTCTTTAGGCAGAGATGGCTGGTTACCTCCGCATATTCATTCTCCATTCTTGATATAAAGCACTGCACAGCTGAGTCTGTGGTTTTCAGCCTTGCTTGTTCTTAGGAATGACCACCTAACTAGGTTTCTGTCAATGAGATGAGAGAAGGAGGGTGTGGAGTCTTTTTATACCAGGGCCTATCCATTTTTTTTTTTCCACTTTTTTTGCTCATTACTGGGCGTGATGTTGTAGTTAGAGATTTAGCAACCATCCCAGACTATGAAGAAAAGAGTCATGAGGGTCATCCTCTGAGAATGTCTGTGAAGTGTGTTAGAAGGAGCCTGGGTCTGAGTAACACTTTGAGGAGCTACTCTTTTTTTTAAAATACTTTCATTGGTGCATTGCAATTATATACCATGGTGAGATTCAAAGTGATACGTTCATACAGGCACAGCACTTGATGTACTTTCTTCTGCATCCCTCCCCATTTTCTCCTTCTCCCTCCCCATACCTTCATACATGGACACAACATTCTTTGAACTGTTTTTTGATCAATTCTCCTTTTTCCCCTCCCTCCCCTCCTTCCCACCACAATCCCCTTCCATTATTCTACTGGTCTCCCTCCTCATTTATCTGAAGTCCCTTTTATTTATTTTCTCTATAACTTCTAAATATGAGGAAAAACCACACCACCCCTGACTCTGAGACTGGCTGATCACACTTAGTATAATATTCTCTAGTTCCATCTGTTTTCCTACAAATTATACAATTTTGTTCTCTTTTTCTGGCTGAGTAAAATTCCATTGTAATATACTGCATTTTCTTTACCCATTCATCTGTTGACAGATACCTAAGTTGGTTCCATAATTTGGTTATTGTGAATTGTACTGCTATAAACATGGATATGCACATATCATTATAGTATTCTGACAATTCTTTTGGAAAGATACAAAGGAGTGGTTTCATTCCAATTCTTTTGTTGAAGAAACTGCATACTGATTGGAGAAGCCAATCCTACCCATTGTTTCCAAGGCTCCTTTAATATAAGGGCAATGAACTTCTGTCTTGTTTAAGTAGCTGGTATTTTGGATTTTGTTTTATGATATCGCTGAATGTAACAAACACATTCTCATTTTATTTTATTGTATATTAATACTGGAAATTGAACCCAGGGCTCACTGCTTTTTAGGCAAGTGTTCTACTACTGAGCTACAACCCCAGCCTCTTCAAAGCATTCTTCAAGTAGAAATGAAGAGTTTTGAACAACGGAGGAAGAAAACAATACAAATCAAGTAAACAGATTAATAACATGGTATGGTTTAGGATGGAGTTAGTTGTTTATCTGGGGATAGAAATTTGCTTTAGTTACAACACTTTTCACAGAAAATAGTATTTATCAAAAAATACCTTTAAAACATTATCTACTGGAAGGAAATCTCAATGATCAAGGCAATAATGGAAAACTCTTGGCATAAAATAATTATTTTTTTAAACAAAAATCTATTTTTTATTCTCTTAAGGATTGGCATCTTTCATGTGTGTGTGTGTGTGTGTGTGTGTATGTATGGCAGTGATTGAGCCCAGGGGTGTTTTATCTCTGAGCTACACCCCCAGTCCTATCTTAATTTTTATTTTGAAACAGGATCTGGCTCAGTTGCTGAAGCCCTCCCTAAGTTGCTGAGGTTGGTCTTGAATCTGCAATCCTTCTGTCTCAGCCTCCCAAGTACTGGGATTATAAACATGCACCACCATGCCTGGCTGTTTCATTCTTTTCAGTAATATTTCTTTTAGTCCACATAGCAACCCCTTGAGATGAATATTATTATGTCTTCAATTACAAATTAGAAATTTGAGTCAGAGATTAAATAATTTATCCAAATCTTATAGTTAGAAAGTAAAGGATCTAGATTTAATTCCAGCCAGTCTAGCTATGGATCCTGTGTTTAAACTCCTCTGCATTTCAAGTTATGTAATCATTATAATATCATTTACTTAACTCTAAAGTAAGAGTAAAGCTGATCCTTCTGATAGCTTGCATTTTAAAAAGTCTATGATTACAGAGTGTAAATAGATTATTATCAAGTATGACCTAGTTATGAACCACAGGAGTCTCATATACCTCAAACTCTCAGTGCTTCCAAATGCATCAAACACCGTGTAAAAAATAAGAGTTCTTGTGGCCAATGAAGGCATTCAGCTTTCTGGTGGAGGTCAGCAGCTGTCCTGCGGCAACTGAAACAAGTTCTAAATCATCCACAAAATTGACTATTAATTTAGACTCTAGACAAATTTGTCTTCATATGTTTTCTTCACTGCTTTTCATGTGATGATGAAATATTGGTGCATCTACTTCCCTTTCTTATGGTGGTGAAGTTGGTTGGATACTAATGGTCTGAAACATAGTTTTGCATCGTGATTTTTTAACCTTGCAGAATTAGAAAACTTTGACATAAATAGCGTTTATTGGTGTATTGAGTTCTCATATATGGGCCACATTTCTACAGAGTTTTGCTAAGTGTTGTATCAGGATACTAATGAGTTTTTTTTTTTTTTTCATTGCCTACACATTTTCCACAAGATGGCATTATAATTGAAAACTAAGGGTCTATGAAATTTTTTTTTTTTTTAGGTTAAATTAACCTGAAACAGAAGAAAGCTAAAGTTGGCCTTAGCTGCTTTTATTGGCATTGTTCACTTGGTTTAAATGGATTCTGATGTGTTTTATGAGGCATAGATAAGTTTTGTACTTCGCGCATCAATGTTTCTTGGCCTCCTCTTTTAGTATGCTGCCATACTGGAGTAAATTGTGAAAAAGCTCTTGTCTACTTACTCATGTACTTTATTTGATATTTATTCAGTAAGTGACTCTTAAAATTATTCCTGAATTTTGTCAAATTATCACTATTACAGATCAGAGTGTTTAGTGAGAATAATCATGATACACACTTTTTTTTTTTTGGTTGAAGAAAGAGCAAAGGACCTGGGAGCTTTTCTTTTTCTCAGTGTAGAACAAAAACCATCACATTATAAATGTAATGAACATAGCATCTGGTATGCAGTAGGGATTTGACATATATTAAACACAGAAATAAGTAATTGGAGGTAGTGCTAACGAAAGGGAAGACTTATACCAATAAACCCCTCAGGAAGGAGTAACAAATATTCACTTTTTAAGCCTGGCTTAGAAATTGCATAACAACCGCATATTTTCTGGAATATGATATGCAGACATATGTAACTATTAACACATTTTAGTTTGATTGCAGTTCTTCAGGGTTGCAATTTGGGTCACTTCAATTGTGTGCATACATAGTCATTGACTGGTAAATTTCCTCTTGCCTGTGGTAAAGGTGATGTTTGTAAGTGTAGCAAAGGGGATTATATACAATCCATGACTCACGTATAGTTGAGAAAAGGTTTTAGGTAAAATACTTGGTGAAACCCTCCACCATTGCCCTTTGAGTGGTGTGGAGTGAACCTCAGTTCCCAGGTGACTTTCCCCAGAGAATTGTCATGCAAAAGATTAGTTCAATTGGTTTTAGCATTGTGTGAGTCCATGGCAATAGCAATTAAGATCAAAGATAAGTAGCAATTAAGATACATTTCATCTTTATTAAAGCCTGAGCTTGAGTAATTAAAACACAGTAGAACCCCCTTGTCCAAAATTTAGTTAGCCATGGTTCACTGCAGTATGAAAATATTAAATGAAAAATTCCAGAAATAAGCCATTCATACATTTTGAGTTGTACATTGCTGTATTGTGCCATCCTGTTTCATCACTTTGTTTGGATGGGTTGCTGGATTGGCTACTGTAGGGGATTGCATTCACGTAAGCCTTCTTTGTGCTTAATAATGACCCTAAAGCACAAAAGCAGTCATGCTGGCAATCTTGATATGCCAAGGAGAAGCTATAAAGTGAAAAGGTGAAAGTTATCCACTTAATAAGAAACAAGTTCTAAATAAGTCATCCACAAAATTGACGATTGATTTAGACATATACTGAGGTTGCTAAGCTCTATGGAAAGAATGAATACAAAGAGACCTTGTATAGGTGGTGATCAATTCTGTCATTTCATGCATTTACTTGGAGTCTTGGGGAATATCTCTTGAGGATAAGGGGAAACTGCCTTACAAATAGTGCATTTTCTCTAGTCTTCATGGACATCATAATGAAAGAAATTATCTTTTTGGATTCAGACTAGAAAATGCCATGGGACAAATTGAGATGGAGAAAACAATTGGCAGAACGTGCTGATTGTGCACAAATGAAGGTCCTTTTCTAAAGCTGAAGGGTTTTCCCTTTATCTTTGGAGAAATTCAGGATTTGAAGCAGGAGCATGTCAGGGTCCAATCTAGTTACTGGAGTGCTCCCTCTGGCATTTGAATGGGAAATGAATTAAAGGGATGCAAGTGAAACTAGGGGTGTGTTTTTTTTAGGCAAAAGAAAATGAAAATGGGAACTAGGGCAGATTAGTAGGCATACAGAAGAAGTCATGGATTTGAGAATTATTTATGAGAAAAATCTGTCAATCATTTGACAAACGATTGAATGCAGAAGAGAAAGAATATGTCATCCATGCCAGCACCCTGACTCTCAGGGTGCTGGCATGGGTGACAAGTAGGTTTCATTTTAATTCACTAAGTTAGGAAATCTAGGGAGAGGAGTATTTTGGGAAGATGAAGCATTTAGTTATTCAGGGGTTTTGTTTTCTTTTAAGATTCACATGATTTTGGAGAGGAAATTCATTAAGCTTTAGTAGCTATTTAAAGCCAGTGAGAGTGTTACTCTGGAGGAAAAGGAGAAGAAACCAGAGCCCTGACAGAGACCAATGCCTACTTCACAGCACTGCCTGGCTTGTCTCAACCTTTGTTCTTGTGTTTTTGAAATGTGAAGTATGAAGAGAATTAAGTTTTCACTATGCATAAAATCTAGATTTGGGCTCATTCTGTTCCTAAACTTTGATATTGAGGAGTATATGTTGTGTACAGGTTCTGACTAGGGAGTCAAATGACTGGATGAAGGATCCAATACACACACACACACACACACACACACACACACACACACACACACACACATATTTGAAATCCAATTACATATTTTAATTATGTTACTATATTATATTATATTGGTATATTGTATTTTAAATATGTATTTAAATGTACATATATATATATATGTATATATAACTGCATTTTAGAATTTTTTTCTAGTGTCCCAAATGAAAACAAGGCATCCTTCAGGGCCACCCTTATCATATCAAGGATGTGATAAGTGCCCATCTTCAGTGAAGTACTGGTGTGTCCAATAGCTGATTCTTTGTCCTACTGTGCTGTCATGAATTTTTAGAGAGGTCGCAGGGCTCAGGTGGGGCTGATTCCCTTTTTCAGCATAGCTACGTTTCTAATGTGAAATGTCTTCCTCTTTCACATGAGGCTACTTGATTTCACCAAGAAGAAGGACATTAAAATACTTTCATACTCTGCTTTTTCTTCAACATGAAGAGGCATTATGAGAAGTTTGTGATTAAGAACTTCTGTGGATTTTCTGCACATAACAGATATTTTCCCCAATTTGTATAATTATGGCCAGTGTAAAAATAATGTTTAAGTAGATACCCAGAAGTGATATTGCTGGATCAAGGGAGTGGAAATTGGGGAAGGGGTTAAATGAGAAATGTGTGCATATATGCCTTTATTAGCTTGTACCTAACAAAGATGTATGATTACAATGTACCAATTAATAATAAAAAAATAATGTTTAAGGTGAAAGGTAGATCCAAGGGAGCTGGATTTGATTAGTGCACATTTTATCCATTTGTTGAAATATCATACAAGTCCACTAATATGTATAATTAATACATGCTAATATGAAATAAAATGAGGTATGAAAATAAGAAAAATAATTTCCAATTGCTTAATTTAAGTCTGTGAACAACACTTAAAGAAAGTGCATTATGCTCAGTTCTAGCAGAACATGCTCAATGTGACCTATTCATTATCATGAAGCTTCTGGGGTTGCTCTACCCCATATCCTGAATTTACCATTTACAGGAATTCTATTGGAAGTTCATCAAAATTCATGGAAAATAGGAATATCTGGGGTAAAAGTAAAATTAATACCATTTTCCATGTTGCAAAGTAGAAATGGGCTTATTACTTGCATGAAGAGAACAGAATGATACATGGTCATTATGGGTTTTCTTTGAAGTTGGAGATTAAAGAGAAAAAATGGAAAATAAAATCAGTCCAAAATAAAAGATAAGAGGAGTGAATCATTTTTCTCAAAACATTAATTAGAAAGCCACAAAGCTCCTCTATGTCCCAAGAAGTTCATTATCTATTTGTATATGTATATATTATGTTATATATATAATCAAATTATTTAGTATCTTTATTATTTTATATACATACATTTTCTATAACCTAATTCCTAGTCTCTAAATAAATACCTATAATTCTTTAGGAGTGTTTGTAATTCAAATGGGATTGCATATTCTATCTAATCTGTTTAGGAAAAAAGTTTTCAGGCAAAAAGGTAATCACCAAGATTTAATATGACTCACAATGATATTTGGAACCAGAATTGTTTCTCTTTAGTTTCATAGCAACTGGGAACTAACTACATAGATCTCTTTTTAAATGTCTTATTGCTTCTCAATATATGAACACACCGTTTGGACAGATGGTCAGTGGAAAGGTTTCTTGTAGAACTGTTTAACAAATAGCCATCTTTAAGAAAATTCATTTTTCTTTAAAATATGCACAGCAGAGTCACGGGTTAATTGTATGCACCCTCTTTTGGAAGTGAGCTCAAATGTTTAATTTTAGCTCTTTTCACATTAAGTCATAAAACTACGACAGAAGATCTTTCTGTACCTGAGGGTCATAGAGTTTTTTTGTTTTGTTTTGTTTTTGTTTTTTGTTTTTCCTCTGTCTCAGGAGAATAACTTGAGAATTTATTTGAGAAAATCTCTATGGTGTTACCAGTAATAATCCTCAGAGTGATAGCTCAGGACGTGTCTGTCTGCAATTCAGTGTAGAGCATAGTCAGCCACAGAGAATAACTGTTTCAAGAGCACTCATCTGTTAGCATACTAAGTAAGAGATAAAGAGCAGCTTCTTTGTCTCTGGGGGCAAATGCAACACTCAGAATGCATTTGGAATGGTTTCACTTTTACTGTCCCTGCAACTCCTTAAAATGAAATTGAGCACAAACCGTCATAAGGGAGAAAACATCTTAGTGGGAAGTTTAAACACACGGTCTTTGAACTAGGTTTTCAAAATTGTATCTGTAAAAAACTGAACAAACCAAAAACAAAAAACAAAAAAGCAAAAACAAAATTGTATTTGTTTCAAATTTTAATGTAGACCCATAAGTCACTAAATGGAGAAAAAAGTCAGCATTGACCATCTACTGTTAATTGTTAGAAGTCTAAACTATGAAATAATAAATTTAGTAACCACTGTAGTAAATAAATTTCAATTTTCTGATGAACAAACACACATTTTCATAAATAGAATGGTTTTAATGGTCTCTTGAATCAATATTTTTTTATAAAAATGTTGTCTTCTTTTGTGTGTGTGTGTGTGGTACTGGGGATGGAACCCAAGGACATTCTTCCTCTGAGATATGGGTATATCTCTATTTTATTCTTTTATTTTGAAAGAGGGTTTCCCTAAGTTGCAGAGGCTGTTGGTGAATCTGCAATCCTCCTGTCTCACCTAGGACACTCGGCTAAAAATATTTGCTTCTAGCAGTTTGATTGAAACTCAAATTCTGTTTTTCATAATGATTTAAAAATTGGTTGAAAAGGAACACCATCTTACATGTTTGTTTCTTTGCTAACAAAAAATGATTTGTTGTGAATGAGAACTCCTGGAATATATGGGTTTTGATGCACATATCATTTTTATAAGAAAGCTATGAGACATCAGAGAAAGAACTAGCAATACAATTGCTGTCTCTGATTTATCATTGTTAATAAATAATAAACAGAGTTACTACTACCTGGCCAGCCCAGAAATTCTTTGATTCAATTTAGTTAAGTCCTTTTCCCCTCTTAGTATCCTCAGATATTACTCTTTGGATAAAATATATTATATTCTGTTGAACTTGATTCAATTTTATAACTAGTTGTTGGTTAGCTACTAGGTTCTTGAACTGTCCTAAGCATAGACAATAGAAATAGAAGAGAACAAATCTTCCCTAGTCCTTAAAGCATTTATTTTAAAAATGAAGGTAATATTTCATTGATTTGTAGCAGTCATCATGCTTGCTACAAATACTTCTTCTAGACAGCCGGGCGTGGTGCCGCACGCTTGTAATCCCAGCATTCAGGAGGCTGAGACCATAGGATCCAGGTTCGTGGCCAGCCTCAGCTGCCTAGGGAGGCACTCCGCAACTTAGTGAGACTCGGTTTCAAAATAAAGAATAAAAAAATAGGGCTGGGGGTATAGCTCGGAGGTAGAATGCCCCTGAGTTCAATACCCAGCACTGCAAAAAAAACCAAAACCAAAAACAAAAACAAAAAAACAAAAACAAAGACCAAAAAACAAAACAAATACTTCTTCTAAATATAGTAACAGTGCCTTCCACCCAGCGGTGTGCCTCGGAATGCTTTGCTAAGGTGTTCTAGATCCAGAGGTGAGTATTGTACCGGTACTGTTCCACTTGTACCACTTGTAGACTTGCCAGCAACTCTTGTGGGATTCATAGGAAGGATTCCGCCAATAGGACATCATTATTCATTATTTTCTAAAATGTGGAGAGGAGAATGAGGCAGATCTGCAAAGAAAATCAGACAGCCACAGCATGCACACATTATATATATGTATGTATGTATCTATCTATTTATCTATCTGCAGAGAAAGAGAAATGCATGCATATATGCAAATACACACACACACTCACACACACACCACACTAAGTACTGATTATAAATTAGCCAATACTTGGGGATTTCCTAGAATTATAGAGCTGAATGCAGTTTAAAAAATTGGCCACATACACAAATGGTTGGGGGTGTAGCTCAGTGATAGAGCTCTTGCCTAGCACACATGATACCCTGCTTTTTAATCTAACAGCATTTCTTATCCCTTGTGATTCTCTTATGATTTCTAAGTTTTTAATTTTATGTCATTTTTAATTTTGATATTCTATTTTTCTTAAAAAGTAGCCTTCATAACCATAATTAGTCAGGCTGTTCTGGAGCTTGGATAAGCAGAAAGCTGCAAAGAATGCAGAGTGAACTGATAGTCTCAGAAAAATGATCATGCATGCAGATTAGTGTCTCCAGTGAGTATGATTTGAAATCAGTAGATTCCACTACTGGTAGTATAGCGATCATTTAATGATTTCTTTGTCCTAGAAACCAGAAGGGAAAATAGGAAAATAGCAGATAAATTATTCTCATAACTATCCAGGCTTAGTGGTGCATTCCTGTAATCCCAATATTTGGGAGGCTGAGACAGTAGGATCACAGGTTTGAGGCCTCAGCAACTTAGCAAGATCCTTAGCAACTTAGTGATACCCTATTTTGACGATAAAAATAAAATAGGGCTGGGCGTATAGCTCAGAATGCCCCTCTATTCAATACCCAGCAATCCCCAGTGCAAAACAAACAAACCTCTTCTCACATCTATCTGTCTTCAGTTTGATATAAGTATAATTTCTAAGGTCATGTTTTTTGACATGTTTCACCTTCAATGCTAGGTTTTAATGAAATGTCAAGATGCTTTACAAATTATGTGTAAATCATAAGCATTATCATAATAGTGGCTTGTTCCCACTGCGCTAGGTAGGGTAACACATTTTCCTGTCCTGTCACTCTAGCTTTCCCTGAGCATTGCTCTACATTCATTAGTGTACTGTTGCCCCATCTGGCAGATATAAAAGAGTCAGTGTAGCTATAAGACAATGTTAAGATTTGGCATGTTTAGTAGGCTCAAGGGGCCAATAATCTGAATGAAGACACATGATTTGAAAGCATTTACAGCACAACAGTTTTGAGGACTTGAAAATTAAACTCACATTCTTCCTGAAAGGAGATTGTGACCATTTCACGGTTTCTTGTTCTTTTTACCTTGCATGAGGAATCATGTACTTTTGTTCACTTTTGTCGCTCCTGTGCTACATTGCCTGACTGTAACATTAATTCAAGGGCAGATTATGTTCCTTAAATTCATCTGGACCTTTAGCACTTAGCCTGGCCTCTTATGCAGAGGGTAATAAGCAGAACCCACAGGCAGAACATGTTTGCAGTTGTTGAATTGAGTGTGTAATTTGGGTTTCCATTCCTTAGAGTGGCAAAAATGAAAAATGAAAAAAATGAAATGGCACTTAATGTTCCCTTCCTTTTTGGCCAGGGAGTCAGGGAGTTGAAGTTAAGGGGTATGAGGTAGGACAAAGATTACATCAGGTTGGGAAGAGAAGGACTTTGGTCTTCACATCTACTGTTTATGTGGCCTTAGAAGAGTGAGAGGTCGCTGCTGTTAGGTGCTTTGTTTTGTGCTCAGAGCCCCATTGGATTTGTCCTCTTTAATGCATCAGTTAATTTGGCCATCCCCTTACTAGGCTGGGCTCTAAGAAACTCCATGAGACAGCTAGACTGCAGTTCATTTGAGGGCTCAGACACTGCCTTATTTTTATCCCTATTTGTTTTAACACCTCACATAATGCCTGGCACATAGAACACACTAAATCTGCCAGAGTTAATTAAGGTGTGAATGGATGAAGGTGTGGATCCACTAGGAGTAAAGTAAGGTGTTTTAGGGTCTTACAAATAATGCTGGAAACTTCTTAGATTCTGTCTAGATGCCTCCACGAATCTATTTGATGAAAACATTCAGATTCACCAACTATTTAAAAACCTAAGAAGAACAAAATTATGTCATTTGCAGGAAAATAGATGGGCCTGGAGAACATTATGTTAAGTGTGATGAGCCAGTCACAGAAAGTAAAGGGACATACGTTCTCTCTCATATGCAGAAGCTAGGAAGTAATAGGGATACGAGAAGGACTTTATATAATGGAGGAGAAATTCCAGTGGAGTGTTGGAAGGGTTCTAGGGAGGGTGGTGGTGATGGGGGAAGGGAGAATTAATGAGGGAAACACTTCCACTGATGTTTTGTACATATTTGAGAAGAATACCATGTATGGGGAAGAGAAGGGAATGAGGAGGGAGCCAGGGGGAAGCTACCTAAGTGCTGTGTGCATGTATGTTACTATTACTCTGAACTCCATTATGATGTGAGACTATAATGCGCCAAAGTATAGAAAACTAAATAAAAGTTGAATAGATCATTTGATCTTTGTAGCTTCTTTTCCCCTCACTAACAAAATGAAAAATAAAAAAGTGCCTCCCGTGATTCTGTGGTCACAGACACAGTCCTGATGTTCATAGACATTTATAAACATGTCCTGTGTGAACATAATGGATACACCAGCAAAGTTTTAATGTGAATATGTAAGTTACCAGGAAGCATTCAGAGGTTAGAGGATCAAAGATGTTTTCAGGGTAATTTGAAGAAATCATATTTCTTCATTATGAAGCCTGCCATAACACATTTCAATGCAGAGTATTTCCATCAGAATAGCTCAGCGCTTGAAATCTAAGAGGGGAAGCTTGGAATTTATATAAATTCTTGAAAATTACCCTCAAAGAATTCTGAGCCAGATTTGACCGCTCTGGTAGTGCTGCATTCTAACTCTAAACAGTTTCAAAATGAGTAAAGCTGTGGAGGAGTGGGAGGGAGATACACCAGGGGCAGTCCATGACTTCTTGTTTATTCCAAAATGTGCTTGTAGTAAATGTAAAAGCTTTTGCCTTACTAGTTAGCAATACCCACTTATATTATCGGCTTGATTTCCCTCTTTAGAATTTAATAGACTATTGCTAGGGGCCTCACAGTTTGCATTTCCCCCCTGTAACTTGCTCTGTGTTCATGGATTATCTTCAGGGACATCGCTACTTGTTTTTCTCCCTTTGGTTATAGCTAATCATGTAACACGGTTTCTGGCATCCTTTCTGCAATCTCCTACTTATGATCCTAATTGCAAGCTTCTGTACTATTTCATGGCTTCCAATCTTCCAATCTCTAGGGATTAATTCATAATTTGATTGTTTTCGAGACTGAAATTGCTTGCAGTAGTCTATTTGGAAGAGATTGAATCGAGTATTAGCTTTATATCTTAAATGCCAGCCATGGATAGGGGTAAGGGAGCTTTTACCCAGATTCATCAGTCACTCAGGGTGTTGATTATCCCAACAATGCCCAGAAGGGCTATAACTTTCTTCTTTCCTGGTAGCAAGTAAGAAAATAAAAGTCTCTTTACTTTGTGTCTCTTGAAGTTTCTCTAAAGATTTCCGAGCTGAAAGGTGTGTGTTGTGTGTGTGTATGCGTGTGTTTGTGTGTGTGTTTATGTGTGTGTGTGTTATGGCAGTAGGGAATGGGGATCCAGGCATGGGGGTGTAGTGGTTGTGGTCGTGAGGTGTGGTGAAGCAAGTCAAAGCCCATGAGCTGCCTGGTTAGTGAATGTGACTCCTTCCAAAGTGGTATGAAAATGATTAAAAGGGCACAGCTACACCTACCTGCAGGGATGAAGGATGAGTACCTACTCTATGCAAGTTCCATGAAAGATGGTCTGTGTACAGATGATCTATTTATTCCTCATGTAATACTGCGAGGTGTCAAAAGATAACGAGAAGGAAACAAAGTTCAGGAAAGTTGAATCACTATCAAAGCTGGCTCTATGTTTTGGCTGCTTTTCTTCTTGGTGCTTCTGAAAAGCACTTGCTCTTCTTCACTTGCAAGAACACTGTCTTCATTTCTTGGAAGGGAAACGTGGGCTCTTATGTAAAAGACCAAGTTTTCTAAGCTTATGGTACAGGAATGACTCATAAAGTTGGACCACAAATCATGAAGCAGAGTAAGGCCTGGTGAGTTCCTCTGGCCTCCAGATTGCAAGGAAGAAAGAAAAGGTGAGCTGGGGAGCAAAGAGTGTGTGTTCACACTGTGGTATGATTTATTTCAAACTAGGGGGAAAACCTACAGCAATCCAAGTTGCACAGATAAAATTACAGACCCAAGTATAGGTCCATGCAAGTCATAGTGTCCAGCCACTCCAGAAAAATAGACATCTATTTGTGTCTATTGAATATCTCTTTTAATAACCTTACATTTAAAAAATAAAAATATACTTCTAATCATGTCTAACAGAACTGCTTCATTGTGCAGATAGATTCTATTCTTCCTTCAGGCTTTAACAGAGTGCTAGTCAGACAATTATTTATAAGAGAACTCACAAACTTTAAGAAAGGGTTACCAGGTTTTGATCCAGCCTTATCTTCTGTACCTGAAATTCTCAATCTTTTAAAACAATTTTAAGATGAGAAACTACAAAATTATAGAATAATTAATAATTTCAATTCAAGATATATATCTTGATTAACATTCTTGCCTTTATGCTCTCCTCCTCACATCACGAAGGCCAGAAGCAGAGAGACAGAGGAGGGGGAGGAGAAACTATAAAATACCCAAGGCCACACTCCCAGAAGCCCCTCCTTAGCAACCAAGCCATATTTCCAACATTGCTACCTTGTTTCCACGAGGATAAGGGGGAAATTCTAAATCCAAGTCATTATACTCCACCTCTGACCCCCTAAACCTCACTGCCACATCATAATGCAAAATACATTTAGCCCCTCTCCAAGAGTTCTATAATTTTAACAGTTTTAGCATGCTCAAAAGTCTAAAGTTGAAAGTCTTCTCTGAGACTCTAAATTCTTGGCTGTGAGCCTCTTTAAAATAAAAAGTAGTTACATATATCCAATGTACAATGACACAGAGAAAACATTTGCATTCCAAAAGGGATGAATAGGGCCAAAGAAAGAAGGAATGGGACCAAAAGAGTACCTAAATCCAGGAGGGCCAGCATTTGATCCTGCAGCTCCATTTCTGTCATCCTGGGCACATGGCACCAAGATCCATGGAGTCTTTGCAGCCCTGCTCCTACAGCCTGGTTGATCACAACAGGAGGTGTACTAGCTCTTCTAACCTGTCTCCATGGCTCACAGCTTGCAGCCTTTCCTTGAGGTGGTTCCATGTTTCTGGCATCTCTAAATCTCAGGGGTTTTCTTTTCAACCTTGGCTTCACCCTCATAGCTTCACAAATTGCCCCATTTGGGACGTTTTGCAGGGATTCTGACCCTGCCACATAATTGCCTAGCTTTCCAGGACTTCCTTTGAAACCTGGTGCAGGGAGACTTCATAACCCACTTTCTCCAGCAAAGCTAGCATTACATGAACACTAAGATTAACGAGCAGGAAAAGTAACTGTGCCCTATTTAACCATTGCTGCTGGGCCCTTATCAGTCATAGGCATGGGGCCTGCCTCCATCATGGTCACTGCTGACCCCACCTTGGTCAGGCCACCACTTTCTCCTTCCTGTCATCCATCTTACTTTCTTCCACAATATCATCTCTCTGGGCCCCAATTTTACACATGCCTTTCTGTCCAAAATGCAAATCTATGAAGCCTCTCTGCTTTACTTTCTGCTCCTGAAATTCAGTGTGCAATTTGATAAATGTGGACATCAATATGCATAATACAGTTCAGATACTTTGCTCTTTTGAGATTTCCTCCACAAGTGTAATCAATCCATCACCTTTAAATTCAGCCTCATGCAAAGTTTCAGGACATGGGCAAAATGCCGATAAGTTCTTTGCCAGAATGTAACATGTGTGGCCTCTACTCCATTTTACTTTGGAGTCCTCTAGTCTCTACTGTCTGCCTGTGTAGTCACTTTCTGACCCTTCCTACTTCCTCTCACAAACTAGTTCCAAAGACTTGCAATCCACATGGTCAGACTTAGAAATATCCATGACCCCACTCCTCTGGTACTAATTTCTGTCTTGGTTAACATTCTCACTGTAACAATCCAAAAGGACTGACCACAGAATTTAGAGGAAGGAAGATTTGTTTGCTCATAGGTTTTGGAGATTTAGATGTTCAGTCCATGTCAGGTTCGGTCTGTGGAGCTAAGGGCATGACAGCGGGAAGTGGATGGTGGGAAAGCACAAGGGCTCTGCTCCTCACATCAAGAAGGCAAGAAACACACACACACACACACACACACACACACACACACAGAGTTAGAGAGAGAGTAGGGAGAGAAGGAACTATAAAATCCACAAGGTCACACTCACCAGAAACCCTAGCCACCAAGCCCTGATTCCAACATTGCTACCCTGTTTCCATGAGAGTGAGGGAGAAATTCTAAATCCAAACTATTACACCTTATTGAAGTTTAAATTTGCAATAATTTTTTATTTTTTACTTGTGATGGTTTGGAACAATGGAACAATATACTTGTGTAGAAGTGTATAATGAATCAGGCACAAAAGAAATTATCCTAGAAAAAGCTTAATTTGTTGGGGTTCCCGGAGGGTCTTTTGTAAACTCTTTAGAAAGTGAGAAGAGGGTCCTTGTATCACACAGTGCTCAGTTTGAAGCATCATCAGTCACAATTAAATCCATGACTTAAGGCTACATTTGCTACCACCACTTTTCAAAAAAAGAGTAAGTTAAGAATGCCCCATCAGTCAACCGTGATGTGCTACTGTAAAAGTCAACAGAATCTATCTCTGAATCTGGAAAAAAATTCCATTCTCCTCTCTTGCACTAACCTGTCCTTGATCCCATATCTCATCTTTTCTACAGTGTTGGCTATCATTTGTCTTCTCTCTTAGAGGGTCCCCTGTCTTTCCCCATCCTTCCAGCCATTTTTCTTGAAGCCAAGTTTTCTCCTCCATGTTTTGCTTTGACTCTTCTGTCCAAGTCAGCAAAATTCATGCCAGAATTCAATCCTTCTAAAAGTTTTTTTTCTATCAGTTTTGGTACATTCTCATCCCTTTTGCCTTCTGTGATATTGAACCATTGACATTCTTCTATTTCTCTTTTTTTCTGTCTATTTTCTTTGATACTTTATCTACTCATACATTAAATGTATGAGTGTATTAAGTTTCTGATCTTGGCCTTCTGTACTGGCTCAGCACTTTTCCTTGGGTAATTTCACCCATTTTCAAGTTTTATCTGCCAGTTTTGTGCCCATGACTTTCTAGTATATAAATCTAGTCCTGTACAATTTCCTAAACTTGAAAGTGAAGTATTGCATGAACTTTTATACCTCTTTGTTCTATAAAGTTTAGTGTGGTTAGATCCAAACCTGCCTTATTAAAATAGCCTTGCAATTAGTCTGTATTTCTCATGTAGAATAATGATTTCTTTTCAACCAGGCTAGAAAAAAAAAATAGGCAGGACTCCACTTTCATTTGCATGTGTCAATTCCTTACAATTATATTTTTAAATCTTTAACCAGGTGTGGTGGCACACACTTGTAATCCTAGTGCTTGGGAAGTTGAGACAGGAGGAATGCAGCCTCAGCTACTTAGTGAGGCCCTCCACAACTTAGTGAGACCTTGTTTCAAAATAAAGAATAAGACATAGGGCTGGGGGTGTAGCTCAAAGGTGGAATGCCCCTGGGTTCCATCCCCAGTACTGCAAAAACAAAATTGTTCTCATCTATAATGCCTTTTATTTTTTAGCTTTTTTTACATGGTCATAAGAATTATTACTTCTCTATAAAACTTATATTTTTCCTATTTTCAACATAGCAAATGCTTAATTATGTGTGATAATATTTTAAGATATTGTCCTATCTTAATTTACAATGTGTTTTTTTCATGATAACTCTACAAAGATCCTATGCCAGGCAATGTAAACATGATTTGTATTTGTGCATTTTTTTATGGTACTGGGAATTGAACCCAGGTGCATTCTATTTCAGAGCTATACCCCAGCCCTATTTTGCTCTTTATTTTGAAACAGAGTTTCACTAAGTTGTGGAGGGCCTTGCTAAACTTTTGAAGCTGACTGTGAACCTGCCATCCTCCCTTCTCATCCTCTCATGTACTGGGATTATAGCCATGGGCCACCATGCCTCGTATGGTTTTCTATCTTCTGCTTTCCTTTCTACTCATAGTTTTCTTTTCCTATAATTCTCAGTTTAAATACCACCTCATTCTTGTTGTCACCATTAATCAGACCAGACAAATGAGCAAGTTCTTCCATTTTCCATACATCTGATGCACTGGTGCCCTGATAGCATTCAGAAGAGTATTGCTATTAATTTCATGCAGACTTTCCTCTACTAATTGTAAAAATATCCACTCAAGAGGTGGAAATTGTTCAAGAGACTGGATATTTCTAGAAGGGACGTTCTAGGGTCTTGGGGGAATAATACAAATTGTAGAAGTTCAGGTTATATTGAGATAGCCAGGTGTTACTCAGAAGACTAGGGTTTAGAATCTGTATTTAACTTAAAAGCTGATTATGGACTATAATAAACATATGTATATACCAGTTGGATCCAGTAAGCCAGGTGTGTAATTCATTTAGATATTTTAGATATTTCTTTTGCTGGAGTTTTTTATGGTAAAGGAGAACCAAGAGACATAATTAAAACAAACTTCTAGCAATAATAACAATTGTAAGAATGATAATGGCATTCTTCAGTAGGAAAAGGAGGAGGAAGAGAGGAGGAGTCACTTAGGATTGACTGGAGTGACTATTCTTTGCGGAGTGTATTGGTCCCAGGAGATTAATTTTAGAGGCCTTAAGTTTTTTTTTTGGTTTTTTTTGGCGGTACTGGGGATTGAACTCAGGGGCATTCTACCTCCGAGCTACACCCCCAGCCCCATTTTTTATTCTTTATTTTGAAACCGAGTCTCACTAAGTTGCGGAGTGCCTCACTAGGTAGCTGAGGCTGGCCGCGAACCCGGATCCTCTGGTCTCAGCCTCCCGAATGCTGGGATTACAA
>PVLC010000366.1:23955-35645 GCA_004027655.1 Graphiurus murinus | reverse complement strand
GGCCTTAAGTTTTTATTTTGTTTTCTGTTATTGATTGGTTGCAGAGCTGTTTGTGGATTAATTTATATAATTTTCTTCTGCTGAACACATTTGCTACTAGAAAATTAGTGAATTCTACTAAAAATGGAAATATTTTATTTTGAACAAGTAAACCTTGGGTGTATTTTGATATGTGATTTAATTTATAGGAAAAATTCTATAGTCATGTTTATCCTTTTTTTAAGAGAACTGAATGCCATAAAAAAGCAGACTCGTCTATTTTTATATTAGTGCCTTAGCTAAGTTCTTTTCTTCGATAAGGCTGGGATATGCCATTGCATAGAGCTGGAGCCCCATCAGAATCCAAATGGTCCAAAGCTGTTGGATGTTAGGATGCTTTGGAAGATGGGTTGAAATAGCATTTGTGGTCTAGCTCATTTGAGCTGCACCCACTAGGAAAATTCTCTTCTGTATATATGGGGTCTGTGCAGCCTCAGCTAGAATGCTTTGAGCTTGTCAGATTTAATTTAGTGGGCAAAATTCCAACTTCCTAAACCTCCAATGAGTTGTGCCTTATGTACTTTTGATTACATTATTCATTTTCTTGAAGCTAATACCCCACTTCAATAATAATGGCAATTTCCAAATTTCTGTCTTATTATTTAAGCCTGCTGCTTTCTGATGCAATGATTTCCTTCCATTATATTTTTAAGATTTCCGTTTAACATGTCAAATTTGTCAGGACTTTTAGTGCTAGTTTTTTCCCCTTCCATTAAAACACAGATTTTAGAACTATAAATTAATGTGGACTGTTAGGAGATTAGTTTTAGGAAGTGTTTCAATGGAGAGAGTATAGTGCGAATGGTTTGAAAACAATGCTACCTTCTTGCACAAAGCATGGAACATAGTGGACACCAGATTGATAAATAGTTTTGGGGTAAATATGAACACAGTATTGTGTGTGTGTGTGTGTGTGTGTGTGTGTGTGTGTGTGTGTGTGTGTGTTACTGGAGATTGAATACACGAGAATTCTACCTCCAAACTTTACCCCTCCCCACTGCCCCCTCCTTTTTGTTTTTGAAAAAAGGGCTTCCTAGGTTTCTGGGAGTCTTGCTAAGTTGCTGAGGCTGTCCTTAAACCTGAGATCCTCCTGTCTTAGTTTCCCAAGTACTGGGATTACAAGTATGTGCCACCAGATCTGACTATAGTATGTGGTTTTTTAATGGCACTTTATAGCAATTATTTGATTAGTATGTGTGTGTCAAAAGGAATATGTTGTGAGACAGTATGAGTACATACTTTATAACTTTATAGTTTGATTAAAATGTTATGATTTTTGAAGAAAGTATACATGGAGCACCATTTTTTAATATCTCTGTTTTATAGATCTTTTCTGTCCTGAAAAAATAACCTATTTTTCTGTATAAGGTACACCTGCAAGAGAAGTAAACTATCTCCTATCTATCACTTACTCCCTCTAAGGTAGCACAGTACCCTACTTTGCTTCAATCTTTTGTATTGGGTAAACTTGGAGAATAAGAAAATATAACCTTCTTTCTAGTGATACTCTCTGAAGAGCAATTTTATCAGTAACCAGAGTGCCATTTGTCCACAGAAACAATAATATATTGCCCATAACCTTAGGGAGTTAATATCTTTGTAAGATCCTAAAACACAAAAAGAAGCCCATTTTAAGCTCTGCTGGAAGTTCAGAAAATAAACCTGAAAGGCCTTTGGAGAGACCACTCATCATATTTTAAGGATAACTGCAAGTCCATGCAAAGGTATTGTACTACATCTTATTATGTGAAGCAAAATATAAAAAAATGTTTAAAACATACAAAAGGGAATTGTCCACATTCTGGGATATGAATCAAGTCGTAATGAATTATTTCCAATGGCTCATTGCTGCTCAGACTTTGAAGAGGTTCTTTGCTATAGAAAGATTTCCAGTCCATAGGGTTTTTTGTTTTAACCTGTAACCAGGAAGTGATATGCTACTTCAATTAATTTGCCGACTATGTTCCTCCTCTCCTTAGCAATGTAAAACATGTCTGAAGGGGCCTTCTATTTTTAATATGTTTTTATTTAGTATTTATAAAATTTCTTTTATATGTTTGCCCCATATTTGAATTTGTTGTAAAAATAAAACTACTTGATAATAAGAAGTCTATTAAACAAAAGATTTCTTCTACAGCATCCAAGTCCTTTTGCTAATAAGAGTAAAGTCTAAGCCAGGCATAGTGGCACATGCCTATAATCCAAGTACTTGGGAGCTGAGACAGGAGGATGACCAGTTCAAGGGCAGCCTTAGCAATGTAGTGAGACTTTCAGTAAACTAGTGAGATCTTGTTTCCAAACAAACAAAAATAAAAAGCAACAACAACAAAGAAATAGGAAGGACCAGGGGGTGTAGCTTGGAGGTAGAATGCTGCTGGGTTCAATCCTCAGTACCACAAGAAAAAAAAAAAAGGAAAACACTGTTAATATGCTAGGGGTGTTTAAAAACTCTATTTAGGTCCTGTGTTTTTTTTTTTAATCTCAATTGTTTGGCATTATGTTAATGTATTTTACTATATTAGATGGGTATTGGCTAAAACCTGACTTAGGTTGATATCAGAATATAAAAATCACAAAGTTTCATATTGAGGAAATTCATATCTACCTAATATTAAGGTCAGCAAACTTTAGGTAAAATGAATCTCATGATTTCTACATTTATTGGCTTCCTCCAACACCTCAATTTTGTGTGTGTGTGTGTGTGTGTGTGTGTGTGTGTGTGTGTGTGTATGCCTAAAGTTCAAATTTAAAGAAAAGTTGCAGAGATAGCACATACAATCCTTTCATACTCCTCATTCATAACTATGGTATATTTATCAAAACGAAGAAAACCACTAATTCTTGTTATATTACTGTTTATTAGACTATAGACTTTATTCACATTTCATTCAACTTCTTCCCTTGAGTCACTTTCTTGTCCATAATTACATGTTGTGTTTCATCACCAGCTCTCCCCCCTCTCCTCTGCTTTGCGACAGTTTCTCCCTCTTTCTTTGTGTCTTGCACAGTCTTGAGGAGGACTGCCCAGCTATTTGGCTTGCGTTTATCAGAAGTGACCACACTGCTGCTGAGGTGACTGTCTCTTCTCGTAGCCTCATCAAGTGTACGTGGTATCAACACAGCTATCATTGGTAAGGTGAATCGTAGTCACCTGGACAGGGTAATGCTCACCACGTCGCTCCATTGTAAAATTGCCTCTCCCATCCGTTTCCGCACTCTATTCATTTTTTCTTTCAGATTTCCTTTTTTATGTACCTGTATTGGTGCTTTGTAATCATGCATCATACTGAGGAATACAGTGATTGGAATATGCACGTGCACGACATTTCTTGTGTTTCTCCCTGGATCCCACTCTGCTCCCTCCCCTCCCCCATACACGTCATTGAAATTGATATTGATAATTTCACATATGTCTGTAGCATTATTAAAATGATTACCTTCATTATGTCTCCTTCCCTCCTCCTCCTCCCCCTATAGCCCCTCCATTGCTCCATTGTCATCTCTACTCTGTTATCTGAGGTTTCTTTTGTTATCCAATTTCTCTCTTTTACATATGAAAGAAAACATATAACTACTCACTTTCTGAGACTGGCTAATCTCACTTAGCATAATATTCTCTAGTTCCATCCATTTTCCTGCAAATGACATAATATTTTTCTTTTTTATGGCTTCTCTACTCTACTCTTTTTTTTTTTTTTTTTTTTTTTCGGTACTGGGGATTGAACTCAGGGTCGTTCTACCTCCGAGCTATAACCCCAGCCCCATTTTTTATTCTTTATTTTGAAACCGAGTCTCACTAAGTTGCGGAGTGCCTCACTAGGTAACTGAGGCTGGCCGCGAACCCGGATCCTCCGGTCTCAGCCTCCCAAATGCTGGGATTACAAGCGTGTGCCACCACGCCCGGCTGGCTTCTATACTCTACTCTTTGGACATAAATCTTTAAGCTCTACCTACTCTAAAGACTTCCACAACAATTTTAAACAACTCAGAAATTATATGGAAAAATTTCTTGTTGTTTGCATTCAAGAGAGTGTTGAATACTACCTCCTGTTTCTCCTATGCTTTCTATATTCAGTCCACTGTGCTGAATATGACTATCAGTTATTTCTCTTAATACTACTAGTCTATGAGATAGAGATTATTATTTCATTTTGTAACTGTGGAAACTGAGTCAGAGATTAAGCAACTTGACCAAGGTCACACAGAAAAAGGGCATGAATCCAGGTCTGTTGGGTGCTAGAGCACTTTTACACTGGTCTGTACTGCTTCCTTGATGGACATTCTAAACCTTACCAAATGTTCACATACCCTCTGTCCTGGCTCCGTAGTTCCAAAGGTGCATGTTTTTATATACTAAAAAGTGTGTGTAACTTGAAAATAAATTCAACCTTCCTAGATACTGTAGAGATGCTTTTCCCTGGCAAGTATTATCCATTCATGTATAAAATAGATGTGGGATCTAAGCATGACAGAGGGACCATGTATACTCAGGTGCATGAATATTAAATTAAAGAGGTTGAGATCCTCTGGAAGTTAAATTTATTTGGTGATAAATATTTATGCTGAGGCTGAAGAAAGTCAACAGCAATGAGATGTAGAAGAAATGTGACCCCTCTTCACAAAGCCAATGTTCTTCAGCCTACTGGGTGAGCTAACATATGACCATTGTATTGATTTGGTGGTACAGGTTTTGAGTAATAGAAAAAGCAAGTGTTGTTCCTGACTACTTTTTAAGTTAAGGTGAAGGTAGTTTTTGAGAATTTAAAAATACTTCAGAAATAATTACAGATAATCTAATTATAAAGGAACAAGGCTGGGGATTTTTGTTTAGAGATTCTTATTTTGTTTCAAAATGCCAGACAGATTTCTCTCCTCTAATTGGTGGTGGTGTGTGTGTATGTATGTGTGCTATGATTATTTTTGCTTTTAGGTTCATCCTTAATTCTTTTTTATTACATCTTGCTTTCTGTGTCTAATAATTACCAAGCCTCCTCAACATAACAAACTCTCAAAAATACCCTCCCTTCTCCACCCCTTGTATATTAGTTTAGGTCATAGTCTGATTAACAAATGCAGCAGTTTGCCATCTGGTCTTCCTACTTCTACTTCCTTTCTCTTTTCTTTTCTCCTTTGAGAAATGTCTCTATCGTGTGAAATCAATGATTAAAAATCCCAGCATCTCCTTCTCATATGCAGAATTAATAATCAAAGATATATGTGTAAGTTGCTTAAAAAATCCAAAATGTTTCCAGTGGACCTTAATCCCACGCACTGCTCTCTTGAATATTATACTCCCACTACACTTAACTGACTTTTGTTCAAAGAAAATTGTATGGTTTTATTCTTCTATGACTTTTCACGTTCAATTTCTTTGTGGAAAATGGCCTATTTCTTTATTCATCATATATATCAAAGGAATTCGGAGCATGCCACCCCAAAATATGCCATTCTGGCATAAGGATTGCTTTGTGCTAAAGGCACATGAAAAACAGCAGATGCATGAAGGGCATTTTAATGTTCCCCTATCTTCTTGAAATCAAGGGTTTAAAAACTCCCAAGTGAAAAGTGTCCTTCTTGAATCAGGAAAAATAAAATTCTTTGATGGGGAGTCATGGCCAAGAGAATTCTGTACAGATTTTGATAAAATAACTCCTATCTTCTTTTAGCTTCAGCTATAGTTTGCATTTTTACAGTTGCCTCTCTGTGTTCAAGCTCATATATAAAAGCATTTACGTTCTGCTAATTCTATTTTCCTTTCCTTATGAGGGTTCCTATGTCGTGTAAAACTTACTTAAAATTTTCTGCTTTACTTCTGTTCATCTTTCTTATGTAAAATTAATTCTCAGGGCTAGCTAGAGGCTCTGAGAGAGAAGAGGTGAAGTTTTACTTATCCTACGATACTGGTGGGTTTGAAGGAACAAATTCCTTCTTTTAACCCAGCTGAAGTTTAGTGACCTTTGGATCATTACCATAGAGTATGTAGAAGTAGTGACACCTTTATAATACATCATAAATATTTGTAGGTATTTATTGCATACTTGCCTAATAAGAATCATAAGATATTTTTTTGTATTCACAGTTTCCATGACTGTCCTGCTCAAGTGAAGTAAAAGTTCAATCAATATTAATTTGAAACAAATAATATGTGCAATGACTGCATCTTAATTGATTATGTAAATCTGATAAAAATATTCTAGATTATTTGTCAAAGAAGAGACAAAGATTTGAAAACCTGCGGAGACAGGTGGTTTATGTAGCATGTGGAAAAACAATATAGTCTAGAATTGGCATCATAAGTAGGTTTTTACCTGTAGGATTAAGTCCAGTCAATTGGCTGTGTTTGGGACTATGTGTGAGAAGGATTGTGAGTCCAGGGCCAGATTTAGAAGGAGAGAGATGCCATTGATTTTCATACTGTCCTGGACACAGAAGAAAGGCGAGGGAGCATCTGAACCTTGGGGCTGCTACCTTGCACCTGGAGCAGCAGTTCTCTGGCTGTTTTGTTGTTGGACATGTAGTTCAGTGGGAATAGTGTTGGCTCAAAGCATAAACAAGGTAGTTTTCAGGCTACTCAGCTTCTTGTGTCATAGGTTCTCATAATTGATCATGACAATCAGATTGAAAATTGCAGATCCTCAGCAGTGATTCCCAGCCAGGGAGACTAAGACTGTTGATGGGCAGGGGTGTCAATGCAAGAGGACCTTCACCCTCTAGGCAAAACAAACCTAGTCTTTAGTTAAAAGAAAAATAGACATTCAACTCTAAGTCTAGTAATATTGAAGTGTCAATATTAGCTGTTGCGATTATTAATGAAAACAGAGTTTATCTAGATAATTTATTAAATGCATGGCAGCTTCTTGCCATTATAGGCTTTCTCTGTCAGTAAATACTAAAATATGGTTGTGTTAAAAGAAAAGCTTTAGACTCATAAAACTTAGATTGAGCAAAGAATAATTCATGAAGTAGGCAGTACTTAGAATCTGGAGAAGTTCAGAGAGCTTCACTCAGCAACACCAGCAAGCTGTATTTAGAAACAGAAAATGAAAGCCTGATGTGGTGGAGCATGCCTGTAATCCCAGTAGTTGGGAGGCTGAGATAGGAGGATTGCGGGTTCAAAGCCAGCCTCAGCAATTTAGTGAGACTCTCAGCAACCTAGTGAGACTCTGTTTCAAAACAAAACAAAATAAAACAACAACAAAAAAATTTTAAAAGGGCTGGGACTATAGCTTGGAGATAGATTGCCCCAGGGGTCAATCTCTAGTATCACACACACACACACATACATGTACACACACAAGTGGAAAAGACGTACAGAAACAGCTCAATTATAGTTTGACATTTGCTCTAGTTTGACATACTCTGACCAGTTGATTGGCTGAAGCTCTGTGATTGGCTGAAGCCCGGTGACTCTGATTTCTTGAGACTCAGCTATTCATTACAAGAACAAACTCTTAAGTTAGGCTGCAGTTGTTTGCATACCAAATTCGGTTGAAGTTTGATATGTAGAAATCCAAGAGACAGCTTCAGGCTAAATTTAATCCAACAGTTCCGATCATATAGGAACCTGTAGTTTTTTTCATGTTCAAGTGGTGTTTTTATATTCAGGAATAATTAGAGTCATTGGTTAGGAGAGGCAGAAGACACAGTGAATTAGCTCTGTTTTCCATGGCTATTGTTCAAGAAAGTGATAGGATTGTTGAATGATTGGTTAGGAAGTAGTATAGAGCATAGAAATGGTATAGAGAACCCTGAGTTTACAAGGGTAGTAGAATGTTTTAGGGAGGCTTAACGTTGCTATAGCAACATGTAGGAATGGCAGTCTGCCCTATCAATTTTAAATGATTACGAAATACATATAATTCTGATTTTATTGTCATGAAAACATCTATTTAAAATATTCAGTTACCGAGGTTAATGTAAATTCATGGCCACTGCTTTTCATTGATTGTTGAGATACACATATTTTACACATTTTAACATTCCTGAAGGTGATATGCAATTTGTAGTTGGTGGTAACTTATGATTGCTATTATCAGGGTGGTATTTGAGACATAATTTTTATTGATTTCATGTGACCAGACTTAGTTGTTAGTGCTGGTGGTGTGACAACACTGCAGGACTTTGGCAGTTCAGTAAACAAACCATGTGAAAACCATTTAAGGGGGAATTTGATTCTTACACGTTATCAGAAAACTGTTTATTAACACTTGATCTTCTGGAGAAACTAAGAAAGCATCAACTTTGAAACCAGCACTGTGGGCGTTAGAAGTTTCCAGGCAACAATGGGTCTCTCTTTTAAGAAAAGCTGCTTCTAATGGCTGTATGAGTTTCCATTCCCACCAACTGTGTATAAATGTCCCCTTTCTCCAATATTTGCTATTTGTTGATTTTTTGATAATAGCCATTCTAAATGGCATAGGTGATACCTCACTGTGGTTCTTTTGTTGTTGTTGCTGTTGTTTTGGTGGTGCTACTGGGGATTGAACCCAGGGACATTCTACTTCCGAACTACACTCCCAGCACTATTATTATTTCTTAAATTTTGAAACAGGGTCTCACTAAGTTGCTGAGGGCCTTACAGAATTGCAGAGGCTGGCTTTGAATCTGTGATCCTCTGTCTTAACCTCCCAAGTACTAAGATTGTAGGTGTGTGCCATCATACCTGCCTTCATTGTGGTTTTGATTTACATTTCCCTGATGAATAAGAATGCTGACTGTATATATACACACACACATATACATGGCCATTTGTATGTCTTTTTTGATTTTTTGCCCAATTTTAATTGGATTATTTATTTGTTTGGGATTTTTTTATCGTCATTGGTTCATGGGTGTTTTTTTTTTTTTTGCTATCAAGTTGTTTGAGTTCCTTGCAGATGTGTGATTTGCAACCCTACCTCCCCTCTTTAATGCGTTTGTGTTGTCTTTTGACTCCATTGGCTCTGTCCTCTGCTGTGCAGAACTTTTTTAGTTTGATTCAATCCCACTTTTCTAGCTTTTCTTTTATTGCCTGTGCTTTTGGGGTCTTATCAAAGAAACAAAACAAAGCAAATCCCTGCCCAGACCAATGTCAGGGAGATTCCTTCTATATTTTCTTCTTAAGGAAAACAATATTAGGTTTACTCAAAAAATTGAAATAGAGCTACTATATGATACACCAATATCACTACTGGGTATAGACACAGAGGAAATGAAATCAGTATATCTAAAAGAAATCTCTATATTTACTATTCACCATTCACAATAGCCAAGATATGGAACCAAACTAAGAGTCCCTGAATGGGTGAATGGATGAAGAAAATGTAGAGTGTATACATAATGGAATACTACTCATCTGTAAAAAAAAAAAAAAAAAAAAATGGAAATCATATAATTTGCAGCAACATAGATGAACTCAGAAAACATTATGTTAACTGAAAATGGGTCAGGCACAGAAAAACAAATATTTCATGATCTCACTCATATATGGAATCTAAAGAAGCTGATATTATATTATATGGAAGAGTGGTTGCCAGAGAATATAGGGAAAGATTAGTTAATCGGTACAAAGGTACAGTGAGACAGGAGGAAAATCTGTAGTTCTATTGCAACACAGTAGGGTGACCAGGGATAATATTGAAGTAAATATTTCAAACTAGCTAGGAGAAGATATTTTAAATGTTTTCACCAAAAAGAAATAATAAGTTTAGGAAGTGATAGATATGTTAAATAAGCTGGGGCATGATGGTGCATGCATGTAATCCCAGTACTTGAGAAGCTGAGACAGGAGGATAGCAGATTTGAGGCTAGTCTTAGCAATGTAGAGAGACTCTCAGCAATCTAGTAAGACCCTGTTTCAAAAGAACACCCAAAATACAAAGGGCCGGGTATAGAATGCCTCTGGGTTCAATTCCCAGGACCCCCACAAAAAAATCGCACTCTGAATCATAAATATGTTAAATTGTTTCAATTAAAATAAAAATAAAAAAAAAACAAAAAGAAACGAACCCCCTCATAAACATTGCTCTCTTTGAATTGTATGATATTTCAAAGATGTTAGAATGAGATTATGAAAAAGTTTTAGAAATACACTTATGCAATCTATATTACACATATTTTTCAACAGGAATTGGTAAAACACCTATGTATAAAAAAAGTCTACAAGAGCCTTTTCAATAAATAGAAATTGATATTCTAGGTGATAAGAAAATAAAAAAATTAAAAAAGTAAATAATAAATAATCCAATAAATAATAAAACAATAAATAATAACAATAATAAAAAGAATTAAAATATTCTAAATATAAGAAATGAGTGTCAAAGGTTTAAATAGCAGATGTGTTTTTTCTTCCATAGAAGCATATAAAATAATGGAACATTTATCATTGAAGTCATCTTATATTCAGTCTAAAATATGGGAAATCTCTATTAGTTGACAGAATAGAAACCCAAGTTCACTGTTAACTGGTATTCAGCAATCTTTTATAAAAACAGAATGGAGAATCTGTAACCAGTCTTTCACAAATTCTCAAGCACTTCATTGTTCATTTATTTTTATACCTTTTTTGGTGCATTACTGCCCATTTTAATGTAATTCATGGTGATGGTGGCATGCATTCATAGTCGTAATCTGATGCCAGGTTTCGTCATCAGCAAAATTGGAGTTTTCTGATGCTGAATCATATTACCTTGGTTACTAAGTATTTTTAAAATTCTCATTTTAAGAACAAAGATAATAATCATAAAACTATGGGATATGTACACAATGGAATTTTACTCAGTCATAAAGAAGAACAAAATCATATCATTTGCAGGGGAATGGGTGGAACTGGAAAACATGTTAAGTGAGGTTAGTCAGTCACAAAAAGTAAAAAATTGTATGCTCCCCTAATATGTGGATGCTAGGGTGAAAGTGGGACATAAGAGGGACTCTAGATGAAGAAGGAGAAAGCAAAGAAGTTGGCTTAACTGAAGGTGATGGGGAGAGGATGGACACACTAATGCACATGATGTACTTTCACAAACATATCAAAGTCAATCACTAAACTGAACTTCAGAAGGAGGGAGGGGGAAGGAGTGGGGCGAGAATTGGGGAAGGGTTAAATGAGAAATGTGTGCATGTATGCCTTTACCAGCTTGTACCTAACAAAGATGTATGATTCCAATGCACCAATTAAAAAATAAATGAACTCACTTAGAATATTAAAAAAAAATAATTGTAATACAGAAAATCATATTTTAAAAGATCTGTGCTTAATAAATTGGGAAAGATGTACAAAGGCAAACATTTTAAATATAACATGGATAGTATAACTAAAAGTATTTGTATCTTCTTTATTCTTGCTTATAAAAATGTGTCTATTCCTAGAAGTTGAATACAAATTAATTTCACAAAGTTATTCATTTTTCATAATCTTTCCTTCATGGACTATTTACATATAGTTTGAACTATTCAACATAAAATTAATTCTTAGCTTTCATAAAAATGAAGTATGGATATTTTAAAAATTATTTTTATTATTTGAAGGCTTTTTCCTCTGAATCATATGATTAAATATTCATTTGTCTATAAACTATATCATTAAATTCTCTCAACATATTATTAGAAAAATGAATTAGGTAAGTAATTAAGAATATTTAGGAGGGGGGTTCTTGTGTTTTTTTTTTTTTTTT
>PVLC010000366.1:0-23855 GCA_004027655.1 Graphiurus murinus | reverse complement strand
GGTCAAATTTTTTGTTCACCTAAGAATTCTCCTTCACCTGGAGTCCCTCTTATGTCCCATTTTCTCCCTAGCTTCCACATATTAGGAAAGTTTCCTTTCTTAAAATATAAATTTATAAATATGTTCTAAACATATGCAAGAAAGTGGATTTTTATTAATAGTAGTGGTTGAGCATTACCATATACAGTTACTATCATGTTATTAAACAGTTTTATAATTTCCCAACTACTATGTTCCAGTATACTCTGTAGTCTTTCAATGACTTTTACTTCTCAGGAAAATCCCAGTAAACATCTGTATTAGTTTGCCAAGGCTACTATAACAAAACCACACAGACTGAATAGCTTAAATAACAATTTATTGTAGTCTCATTCCAGAGGGGAAAAATGTTAAATATCAGGGTGCTGACAAGTTTAGTTTTTTGTTTTGTTTTGTGGTTTTTTGTTGTTGTTGTTTTGTTTTTGTTTGTTTTAAGGTCTCTTTTGTTTGCTTGTAAATGGCCACCTTCTGGCTGTCCATCATGTGGTCTTTTTTGCCAGCTTCCATGGTATCTCTGTGTTCACAAATTTCTTCTTATTAGGAAATAGATTGGATTACCCTAATGGTCTCTGGTAACTTAATCACCACTATAATGGCTTGCTTTCCAGCTTTAATCACATTCCTCAAGGAACTTGGTGTTACAGAATCAACATATGAACTCCATTGTAATACGATTCATCCCATAACAACATTTGTGCTATATACATAGGATATTTTTAGCCCACCCACCTGCCCTTATTTTCAGTTGATGAAGTGTATCCGTTTGCCAGCATCTTCTTGGAAATCCCTGATACCTATTCTGCTTATCAGTAATAAAATTGGTAACTGTTTGATGGTACAAGGGCATCACAGAAGGAAGATGCCATTGCTTAGGTATTCTAGATGTATAGTTGATTTTTAAAGTATTTTTGGCTGGTATATGCACTTTGTGAAAATTTTCAAAAGGAAGTACTTTGGAATTCTTTTTCTCTTTCTTCCTTTTTACTATCTGAAATTGACTTGCTAAATATGCATCCAGGATAACCATCTATAACCAAAAACTGGAAGAAGAAATTCCAGTACTAAAGATGGTAAATGAAAGTTTGAGGTTATGCTAATCATGATGTTACAATAATAGTTCTGAGATGCTTGCATTTAGAGACTATACTTCTATCTTAAACTAATATAGTTTCATCTTTCTGTCAAATAGTCTAAGTCTATAATATTGGTGCCTGCAGTTTCATCTTCACTTGGTATGCTTGTGCATAGGTTACTGTTCCCTTCACAGATTCTCTCCCTCCCCCCTTCCTTCCTTCCTTCCTTCCTTCCTTCCTTCCTTCTTTCTTTCTTTCCTTCCTTCTTTCCTTCCTTCCTTCCCTCCCTCCCTCCCTTCTTTTACTTTCTTCCTTTCCTTTCTTTTACTCCTGATAAATGAACCCAGGAATATTCTACCTCTGAGCTATACCTCCAGCCCTATATTATTTTTTATTTGAAAACAGTGTCTCTCTAATTTGCTGAAATCCTCACTAAGTTCTGAGGCTGGCATCAAATCTACAATATTCCTGTCTCAGCCTCCCAAGTACTAGGATTACAGGTATATGCCACCATGCCCTGATCCAAGAATATTCCTTGATTCTTCAGTAGTTTGCCATTGTTTGTTTCTTTGTTTTTGTAACATATAGGTAGAGAGTGGATAATGGAATACATTTAAAAAGATTGACTTTTGTCCACCCCTCAGAGCCCCATGTAGTTGACCTTAGCATCTTTGTGCAGAAGTGCAAATTTTATAAATATGATGTTTGTGAAACAGTTTTTTTTGATAATTTCCAATCTTATGGCAGGATATTTTACTTTGTGGAGAAAATCGCAAAGGTCTTCACTACGCTTTCCACCAAAAATAGGATCCCATGTATATATACCCACTGCATCCCGAGTTTCTGTCTAGGTTGATGCACCACCATGCACTGACTATCTGTTTTTTTCTGATTGTGTATATGTGAACACACACACGCACACACACACACACACACACACACACACAAACACACTATGCAAGGCAAGTTTATTGTTATAAATAGACAGCAAGAGACAGAAGGGATCTTGTGAAAGCTAGTTGTCTAAGGCTCAAGAGAGTTGTCTAGGGAAATAGAGTCTTGAATGTGCTTTGGACCACACTGAAGGACCCTGCAAGGCTACCCATCCAGATTATACACCACAGAAATATCATCCTAAAGCTTTGAGGGTCATGCTACTTCTATGGGATAACAGAACAAATTATGGTCATTCCTGGACATTCCCTAGAAGAACAGAACAAAGGCCAGAGATGTTACAGATATTTTCTCCCTGTTACATGACATCGAATTCCAGGTACATTCTACAGTTACTACTGAGAACTACAAGCAAGAAAAAGGGGAAGAGCTGGATAAGTTCAAGGCCATGCAGAGAACCATACTGCAATACTAGGTTTTATAATCCCATGTTTTCCTTTCTAGTACAGGATTCTGATTACTTTGGCTTTTTGAATGACTTATAGGTGAAATTTAAACATTTCCATAGAGTGTTAAAACAATTTCATCAATTTTTTTCCTATATGCACTCTTTTGGTACTGCTACAGAATATTTGTTATTTCCAATTTGCTATGGTGACCTATATGGAAATGTTAATTTCTTCTACTTATCTCCATTTTGTTGGCATTAAATTCGAAACTGCTTGTTTCACTTGACTTGCCATGGATTTATAAACATAGGTTAATTTACTAAACAATAATTTTGTATCATGTATATTTGCATTTTTTAAATTAATCCATGCTTATTTTTTAATTTTGCACTCACCTAGCAGTCAACTGGCATTTGTACATTTGATAATAGGCAAAAAATCACATATTTATTTTGCAAATATTCCACGCTTACTGGAGGATTTTTGTTTTCAACAATAGTAGTTTCCTTGAGGAGAGTGAAGGTTTATGATCTTAATTATATTTTAATTAGCATATACTAATTGCACATGTTAATGAGGTCCATTGTAATATTTCAATACATGCATGTAACATTCACTGATTAAATGCAGGCTCCATTTTATAAATTCTTCACCCTCTAGTAAACACTTTTTTTCAACTTCCACATATGAGAGTAAAACATATAATTGCTTTTCATTCATTTATCTTTAATTCATTAATAATGATCTTATCTATTGACTTTTGTTAGAAATTATATAAAAAATAAGAAATTTGCCGTGGTCCTACTACAAATTAGATTTTTGTTTTTTTACTATAATCTACCTCATTATTAATTGTATCATGATAAATGACAAATATTCAAAAAAATCAAAACAATATTCTTTTTTAGTACTAGGGATTGAATCCAGGGCCATTCTTCCTCTTAGCTACACCTTCAACTCTTTTTATTTTTGTTTTGAATTAGGATCTTGTTACGTTGCTGAGAGTCTCACTAAGACGCTAAGACTGGCCTTGAACCTGTAATGCTCTGGCCTCAGCCTCTCAAGTACTCAAAATATTTTTTAAAACTATTTTTTAAAGCTAGGTATGGTGGGACATGCGTGTAATCCCAGTACTTGGGAGGCTGAGACCAGAGAATTCGTGTTCTCAGCCAGTCTCAGCTACTTAGTGAGGCTTTCTGGAACTTAGTGAGACCCGCGGATGTAGCCTGGAGGTAGAAAACCCTAGTACTGCAAGAAAAAAAAAAAATTGTGGCACTGGAGATTGTAGTTTTGGATGTCAACAACTAAACCCCAGTCCTATATATATTTTTTTATTTTATTTTGAAACAGGGTCTCAGTTACTATACACTTGCATGGAACCTATGATTCTCCTGCCTCCACCTCCTATGTACTGGGATTCCAAGTGCAGGACATCTCACCTAGCTAAAACTATTTTTTTATGCATTTATACTAACTGTTGCATAATATATCCCAACAAGGAAGTTAAGAAGATTAATAATTACATAGATGCCGGGCGTGGTGGTGCACACTTGTAATCCCAGCATTCAGGAGGCTGAAACCGAAGGATCTGGGTTCGCGGCCAGCCTCAGCTACCTAGTGAGGCACTCCGAAACTTAGTGAGACCTGGTTTCCAAATAAAGAATAAAAACTAGGGCTGGGGGTATAGCTCGGAGGTAGAATGCCCCTGAGTTCAACCCCCAGTACCGCAAAAAAAAAAAAAAAAAAAAAAAAATGACATACATTACATGCCTGACAATATGTAGGTAAGGATCCTGGAACGTCTCCTAAGTCTACCTATTAATTCTTTGCAAAATTCAATTTTAGCCAGGACTCTGTCTGATGAGTCAGTTTAGCAAGAACCCATGTCCATCAGTGCCCTTGTATCTGATACCGTCATCCTCCTCCATTCCCAAGGTTATATCCAATCACGCTGGCATGTCTTGCTAGGTAGGTTTAGTTAGAATCTTGCTTTCTGCTACTATTTCCCCTTAATAATTGTTTATCTATTGACATTCCTATGGTTTGGAATCGGTTTGTTCTTCATGGGATTTTACATGAATTTCTATATTTAATGCTCTGTAGTTACCTATGTTACATTATCTGGATCACTTTTTCTCTCCATGTAATGTGTACATTAAACTTTAATATTTGTATATCGTATTCATAACATAGGTAGCTCTCCTGAGGCCCCCCCCCTGTTTAATTCTTATGAGACTGTGGTTATTTTAAGAGCAATGAGCCTTGCTCCTCTCTCTTCTCTAGCTTTCTGTGAGGTGTTGTGATCTTTCACTTTTTTAAATTTTTGCTCAAAACAAAATCTTTTTTATACTTTTATTGGTGTATTATACTTCATGATGAGGTTCAAAGTGATACAAACATACAAGTATGCAGCACTTGGTCTGTGTCTCTCTGGATCCTACCCCACCGCCCCTTCAAGCCCAAATCTTAATCATCCTCTTGCTTTTTCCTCTCTCAGACTCCCACATTTAATCACTAAGTTCTATTAGTTTGTCCTCTGAAGCGGTTCTACTTCTCTTCCATTCTTCTTTCCTATTTCCTATACCTTAATACACACCAATACCATCCCTTGCCTGGGTGAGTGTAATAGCCTTTCAGTTGATCTCCCTGCTCCCAGCAATGCTTCCTTCCAATCCACTACATACCCAGAGTATTTTCTTTTTCTTTTAATTTTTATTGGTGCATCATAGTCATACATCATGAGGAAGTTCTGAGCGGTAGAGCCTTTGCAATTACTAGAAGAGGCATACAACCGATGCTCTTGATTTACACTTTCTTGCCTTGAGAACTAAGTTGTTGTTATTGTTTTTTCTGATCATTCTGAATCTCCTCTCTCACTATGATAAACACCAGCCTCAGGACCTTTTCCTTACCACATGCAAGTACATATAAACATATATTTTCCATTTGTTAATTGCTTTGGAGGACTATTTACTTAATATAGATATTATAAACTTTAATAGAAATTGTTTGCAATTAATATTGCCATATGAAAATTTATGAAACCTGCTTTTCTCTTTTAGTTTACAATTTTTCTTAAATTTATATGCCTTGTTTTTATACTCATCTCCTCTGACATTATTTAAAATTAACCACATCCTTACTTCAAGTCATAATTGTTCTATGTGCTTATTATACATATGCAGCTATTTTTATAATTTTTAATTTATTTTTTAATTATATTCATCACAACCTTGAAAAGACATTCGTGTTGGTCACTAGCAAAGTTTAGTCTTGCATTTTTCATTTCCTTTACTCGATTTTTGCTTATAGATTTCACTAGTGAAAATTATTTGTCCACATTTTGAAAGTATAACTTCACTGCTTTAGATTGTCTCATTTACTACTGAGTGGCCAAATGCCATCCTAATTCTCACTGACTTGTAGGTGACATTATTTTATTTTCATCTGAAAGATGTTCAGTATTTTTCTTCACAACTTGTATCTGATATTTCTCTGATTTTTTTCCTTTGGTACATTTACTTTCCTTTAATTTAACTTGCTATTTATTGATACCTTCAATCTAGTAGCATCAACACTAGCAGCATTTTTTGTTTTATCCATTCAATTTTCTCAATAATCCAGACACTGTAATTTTTTCTTTCAAATTAACTTTGATGTGCAAGCCTATTTTTTACTTTTTGCTCATTTGTATAGCAATAATAATGTTATTTTAATAATAAAATTTATTTGCAAATGCTTTTAGACATTAAAATCAAACTTGGTAATGTGTCATACCTTTTTATCATTCATATATCCTCTAGGGTGATAATATACATATTTTAAATATATTCTTTTTCATACACACACATACATTCACCCATACATATACACACATATAACATATAAATTTTCTTTTTTCAGTGGTGGGGATGGAACCCAGGGCCTAGCTCAAGGTATGAAAGTGTGCTTACCACTGAGCTACATCCCCAGCCTGTTATACATACATAGCTTTTACAACTCTTAGTTTTGAAAAAATTTTCTGATTGTTCAAGAATCATTGACCTATATATCTGGGTAGAAACTACAAAAATCCCATTGTGGAGTTTTAATACATGGGGAAAGCTAAGGTAGCATTTTCTCTGGGCTGTATTTCTCCAAGAAACAAATATCAATTGCATTTTCAATACTTTGATGACTGTCATATTTACTTTCAGAAATGAGATTTAAGAAAATGTGTTTGTATGTGTGATACAAAGAAAGAGACACCAAGAAAATAATAATAATAATGAAATCCAGATTTTAATATGATTCTTTTCTATCATTTGAGATAAGGCCTTGGCAAAAATAAAAATCATAGTGAAAGTTTGCACTCATTTCTATAATCTAATTTCTTATAAAATTGTCAGTGTCAAAAAACTGAGCCTTGATTATCTAAATTGTTTTATTCAACAAAGTGTAAATATTTGAGTTTTTATGATAAGTACAAGTTGGAATTATTGATATTTATTCATGTTTAGACATGATTATTTTCTTGTAAATATTCTTTATAGATTGAAACTCTTATTTTTACATTTTTAATCCCAATTTCTGCTTCCAGAAAGTACTGATGACTTAATTGATGAATTTTAAAAATCGTAAATTGTAGCCTGGCCTGGTTGCTACATGCTTGTTGTAATCCTTGGGAGGCTGAGAAAGGAGTATCACAGGTCGTGGTCAGCCTCAGCTACTTAATGGGGCCCTCCACAATTTAATGAGCCCTTGTTTCAAAATAAAGAATAAAAACTAGGACTGAGAGTAGCTCAGAGGTAGAATGCCCCTAGGCTCAACCCCCCAGTTCCGTAAAAAATAATAATAAAATAAAAATTATAAATTGTTAGTCAAATATATTTTCAAAAAATATCTGCCTGAATGGGATATATAAAGTTAACCTACCCTAACGTTCTGTATCACCCAGGTGTGCTTTATTTCAGTTGTAAGTTTATGTATGTGACAAATTGGAAGCAGTAGATAAACTTGACTAAGATTATTCATTATTATTATTATTATTATTATTATTATTATTATTATTAATTTTGTGGTGCTGGCAATTGAACGCAGGGGCATCCTGCCTCCAAGCCACACCCCCAGCACTATTCGATTTTTTGTTTTTTTAAATTTTAAACAGGGTCTCCTAAAGTTGCTGAGAGTCTTGCTAAATTGCTGAGGCTGGCCTCAAACTTGTGATCCTCCTTTCTCAACCTCCCAATTACTGGTATTATAGGCATGCACAACTGTGCCTGGCTAGCACAGAAATTATGATAAAATCTTTCATATAACACTAAGGAAAATAAATTGATAGCATGAATTGCAAACACTAAAATGCAAATATTTATAAAACCATTTGCTATATGTTTTGCTAGAAACTTCTGACATTCTATAACTTTAAATGTCAAATCAAGGGTCTTGTTGAGAAAGTTTTTACCTGTACCTATGTGTAGAAGTGTTGGCCCTTGCCCTCTTCAAGTAGCTGCAAGGTCTCTGGCCTAACTTCCAGGTCTTTGATCCACCTTGAGTTGACTCTTGTGCAGGGTGAGAAAGTGGGATTCATTTCCATTTTCCTGCATATGGTTAACCAGTTTTGCCAACACCATTTGTTAAAGAGGCTATCTTTTTTCCAGTGTATATTTTTGACTCCTTTGTCAAAAATCAGTTAACTGTAAGCCTATGGGTATGCTTATGAGTCTTCTATTCTGCTCCATTGATCTATGTGTCTGTTTTTGTGCCAATACCATGCTGTTTTTATTACTGTGGCTTTGAAGTAGAGTTTGAAGTCAGGTATTGTGATACCTCCTGCATGGTTCTTGTTGCTAAGAACTACTTTGGCTATCCTGGGCTTTTTGATTTTCCAGATGAATTTAAGGACTGATTTTTCTATGAATGTGAGGAGTGACCTTGGTAATTTCATGAGTATTTCATTGAATCTGTAGATCAGTTTTGGGAGGATGGCCATTTTGATGATATTTATTCTGCCTATCCAAGAGCATGGTAGATTCTTCCATCTTCTAAGGTCTTCATCTATTTCTTTCTTCAACATTTTATAGTTTTCCTTATAGAGGAGGTTTTTTACCTCCTTGGTTAGGTTTATCCCTAAGTATTTTATTTTTCGGGTTGCTATTGTGAGTGGAATTTTTTTCTGGATTTCTTTTTCAGTGGATTTATGGTTGGCATACAGAAAAGCTTCTGATTTTTTAAGATTGATTTTGTATCCAGACACTGCTGAATTTGTTGATCAGTTCTATAAGTTTTTTGGTTGAGTTTGTTGGGTCATCTAAGTATAGTTTCATGTCATCTGCAAAAAGGGATAGTTTTAGTTCTTCTTTCCCTTTTTTTACCCCTTTGATTTCCTTCTCTTGCTTTATTGCTCTGGCTAGAGTCTCAAGTACTATATTGAACAGAAGAGGTGATAATGGACATCCTTGTCTTGTTCCTGTTTTTAGTGGGAACTCTAGCAGTTTCTCTCCACTTAATATGATATTGGCTGTGGGTCTATTGTATATTGCCTTTATGATATTGAGGTACATTCCTTCTATTCCGATTCTCTGAAGTGCTTTTAGAATGAATGGGTGTTAGATCTTGTCAAATGCTTTTTCAGCATCAATTGAGATAATCATGTGATTTTTGTCTTTGATTCTGTTTATGTGGTGAATTACATGGATTGTTTTTCGTATGTTGAACCAGCCTTGCATCCTTGGGATGAACCCGACTTGGTCATGGTGTATAATTTTCTTGATGTGGTTTTGAATGCGCATTGCTAGTATCTTGTTTAGCAGTTTTGCATCTAAGTTCACCAGTGATATAGGCCTACAGTTTTCTTTTCTTGAGCTGTCTTTATTTGGCTTTGGTATTAATGTGATGTTGGCTTCATAGAATGTGTTTGGGAGGTCCCGTTTCTTTCTATTTCATGGAATAGTTTGAGGAGTATTGGGATTAGCTCTTCTATAAATGTTTTATAAAATTTAGTTGGAAAAACATCTGTCCCTTGGCTTTTGTTTGATGGTAAACTCTTTATTGCTATTTCTATCTCTTTCATTGTTATTGGTTGGTTTATGTTTTCTATATCTTCTTGACTCAATTTAGGAAGGTTATATGTGTCTAGAAATTTGTCAATTTCTTCTAGATTTTCCATTTTGTTGGAGTATAGTTTTTCAAAATAGTTTCTGACTATCCTCTGTATTTCCATACTGTCAGTGATAAAATCACCTTTTTATCTCTTACTTTGGTAATTTGGGTTGCTTATTTCTTTCTTTTGGCCAATGGTTTGTCGATCTTGTTTATTTTTTCAAGAAACCAACTTTTGGTTTTCTTGATTTTCTGTATTGTTTTTTTATTCTCTATTTCATTATTATTATTATTTCATTATTATTCATTATTTCATTATTATTCTCTATTTCATCTGATTTTCATGATTTCCTGTCTTCTACTGGCTTTGGGGTTAGACTGTTCTTGTTTTTCAAGGGCTTTGATCTGTGTTATTAGGTTATTTATTTGGTGTTTCAGGTAAAAACTTTCTCAACAAGATCCCAAAAGCACAAGCAATACAAAGGAAGATCAATACATGGGATTGCATTAGACTGAAGAGCTTCTGTGCAGCAAAGGAAACTATCAAGAACCTCAACAGAAAGCCTATAGAGTGGGAGAAGATTTTTGCCAGTTACTCTTCAGATAGAGGTCTAATATCTAGGATATACAAAGAACTCAAGAAAATTACAGCCAAGAAAGCAAATAACCCAATCTAAAAATGGGCAAAAGATCTAAATAGACACTTCACAAAAGAAGAAATACAAATGGCAAATAAATGTATGAGGAAATGTTCCACATTATTAGCAATCAGAGAGATGCAAATCAAAACTACCTTGAGATTTCGCCTAACTCCAATCAGAATGGCAATCATCAAAAACATGAACAACTGCTGGCGAGAGTGTGGAGAAGTGGGAACCCTAATACATTGTTGGTGGGATTGCAAACTAGTGCAACCACTTTGGAAAACAGTATGGAGGATCCTCAGATGAATGGGAATGAACCTACCATATGATCCAACAATACCACTTCTGGGTATCTATCCAAAAGAATGGAAACCAAACTATCAGACCGAAGCATGTGTATCTGTGTTTATAGCTGTTCAATTCACAATAGCCAAACTATGGAAGCAGCCAAGATGTCCAGCGACAGATGAATGGATTACAAAACTATGGGATATGTACACAATGGAATTTTACTCAGCCATAAAGAAGACAAAATCATGTTCTTTGCAGGGAAATGGATGCAACTGGAAAACATTATGTTAAGTGAGATTAGCCAGTCACAAAGAGTAAAGAAGCATATGTTCTCCCTAATATGCGGATGGTAGGGAGAAGATTAGGCATAAGTTCTCCAGATGAAAAAGGAGAGACCCTCAAGAAGCAAAGAAGTTGATTTAACCGAAGGGGATAAACAGGGGGAGAGCACCCTAATGTATATCAAGGTCACTCACTAAACTGAACTTAAGAGGGAGGGAGCGTGAAGTAGCGGGGTGGGAATTTGGGGAAGGGGTCAAATGAGAAATGTGTGCACATATGTCATTATCAATTTGTGCCTAACAAGATGTATGCTTTCAATGCATGAATAAAAATAAATAAATAAGTAAATGGCAAAACAGAATAGCAATTCAACTATAGAGAAGGGAATCAGAAATAAATATGCAAAAAGCAGTTGTATAAAAAAGCATCATTATAATTTTATTGATATATCATAAATTAAAAGATGAAAATTGAGGAAGTAAATGGGGTGAGTCTATTTACTAGTAGTTATTTTTCTTCAATTTTTACTAGTTAGAGTTTTTTTTTTAAAATAAAACAGGTGACATTGAAAATAACTACATAATAAACTTTATTCCTTTTTCACAAATTGTTGCCTTGTCCCTCCCCATTTTAATTTAACAGAAATAGATTAGGAAAATTTCAAGTGGGACTTAAAATGAACTAAATGAAAATAATGCATGCAATGAAAATTCTATATGACTGTTATATATTTATTCCTTTGAATCTGTTTCTGGAATAGCAGCTAAACTCTCTAAAGAGTCTATCAGTCACATCTTACTTGAATACATTCTGCCTACAATCACGTTATTTTTAACTCCTTGTTCTGTGTCCTGATTGCTACTTTTTATGCTTCTTGGTTTTGTATTAATAGTCACAAAGAAAGCTGGTCGTGGTGGCACATGTGTGTAATCCCAGCATTTGGGAGGCTGAGACCAGAGGATCTGGGTTCAAGGCCACCCTCAGCTACCTAGTGAGGCACTCCGCAACTTAGTGAGACCCTGTTTTAAAATAAAGAATAAAGAATAGGGCTGAGGGTATAGCTCAGAGGTCGAAAGCCCCTGAGTTCAATCCCTAGTACCAAAAAAAAAAAAAAAAAAAAGAATGTAGTTCCATATCCATTGATTTTTGTGACTGTTTTTGTGCCAATACCATCCTGTTTTTGCTGCTACGAGTCTGTGGTATAATTTTAATTCTTTAAAAATAAAATGTCATGGTATATATGTAACCTGTTGGGATTGACTTATTTTGCTTAGAGTTATTTTCTCAAGATTTACGAGAAGCTAATATGTGTATCAATAGTCTGTTCCTTTATATTAGGAAGTAGTATTCTAACAATGTACCATAATCTTTTTGCTCACTGATCGAAAGATATCATATAATAAATGCAGGAGTTCCTTGCTTTTCTGGTTTCTGAAAGAGATGTAGACATGATACTAAGTCTTTGTTTGCAGTTACCACAATGTTCTACATTCAATAAGCTACACACTAACTCTAATGTTCTGTTACCTTTTTGATATTATTAATGAGTTTGGAACAAAAATACCTGTATATTTATACTAGGTTCCATGAATGTTGTAGATAATCTAATTTTGATGCATAAACATGATTACTTCTGGAAAAATCATTGACTCTTAAAATATGAAAAAAAAATCAGTAAAGAAAATATATAATTTATTTAATTGACATTCTTTTGGAATAAGTAACACATTTTATTATTTTGGGATGTTAATTTTATATTTATTATATACCTGTAAAACTGTAGAGGTCTTCGGTATTATTGTACTGGTTTTAATAAAACTATAACATCTTTGATACTAGATATTTTAATTTGCATATTTAATTATGCATGAGAAAGAAAATAAATACTGAGAAGAAATAGTAGATTGAGTCAACATTTATGTATGCATTTTCTCATTATAATAAAATTTAATTACAAGTTTGAATTATTGATTTCTTGCTTGGGTAAACTAATTCCTCCATTACTAGTGGCAATAGAAACCTGTCTAATTAGTGTATAGCACTAGGTAATTGAGATGTGTCATATCAAATAATTAGACATCTCCATATGATAGATACTTACTGAGGATGGAGAAAATGATATGAGTTATAAGAATATATTTTACTTATTTCCTCATTAGTAAATTTATAAGTTGTCTAGGGTATGTTATGTGAACAATTTTCATTTTACTTATTCAGATAATTAAACTAGAAATAAAATCATGAAGGCAACAATAACAAATCTGAAGCAGAAAACAAAGTTTATACTTATTTAAAATTAGTTAATTTTGGCTCCCATTCCATATGCTACAAATGAGGCTTTCACTGATTGGATAATAAATAATTTTTATTTAGGCAATTAATCCATAATAAAATTGGATCAATTTTTTAGTATTTTTCCCATTTTCAATCAGTCTCGACATCATAGGAAGTATGATTTGAAAATGTTTAAAATTGAGTCTCAGTACAAGGATCAAATCTCCAAGAATATCTCTCTTTGACATCTGTTAGTAAAAAAGAGACATGCACTTATATATCATTACACCAATCTTTCATCTATTTGAGTTATAAAAATAAGACAATACATCTGACTAGAATGGTATTAGGATTTTATAATAGGGTTATTCAGTTTTTAAATTTATTTTACTCTGTATTTCCATATTTTTATTTTCATTTTTATAGATTTATTGGTGAGTGGTAATTATACATTACAGTGAGACTCAAAGCGATGCAAACATGCATGCACACAGTAGTTGATGAATATAATTCTACATCCAACTTGTTCCCTTTTCCTTCCCCATGTGTATTTTGGTGACTTTGATAGTGATAGCTTCATATAAGGACATAGCGTTAGTTTGTTTTATTCCTCAGTCCTACTTTTTTAATCCTTCCCCCTAACACCCTAATAGTATTTAACTGTTGTCTCTTCTAATTTTTCTGAAGACTTTTGTTTCCTATTTTATCTTTTGTTTCCACATATGAAAGAAAACATATGAGTCGGGTGTGTTGGCGCATGCTTGTAATCCCAGCATTTGGGAGGCTGAGACCAGAGGATCCAGGTTCACGGTCAGTCTCAGCTACCTAGTGAGGCCCTTAGTGAGACCCTGTTTCAAAATAAAGAATAAAAAATAGGGCTGGGGGGTGTAGCTTGGAGGTAGAATGCCCCTGAGTTCAACCCCCAGTACCGCCAAAAAAAAAAAAAGAAAGAAAACATAAGACGCTTGATTTTGGGAATGAAAGATTTCAGTCTTACATGTAGCATTATATTCTATAATTTCCCCCTCCCTTTTTTTTTTTTTTTTTTTTTTTTTTTTAGCAAATGACAACACATTTTTGTTCCTTGTGGCTCAGTAAAAGTCTATTGTGTCTATATACCACATTTTGTTATCCACTATAAACCGACACCTAATTTGTCTATAAACCGACACCTAGTTTGATTCCATAATTTGGCTTTTGTGAATTGTGCTTCTATAAACATGAATACACATATATCACTATAGTATTCTGTTTTCAATTATTTTGAAAAAAATTATAGAGTAATATAACTGTGTAATATGGTAATTAAATTTCTAGACTTTTGAGGAACTTTCATAATAATCTTCATACTGATTGCATTAATTTACTATTCCACCAACACTGTTTAAGAGTTCCTATTTCCCTACATCTTCACTAGCACTTATAATTGTTTGTATTCTTGATTGTTGCCATTCTAACTGGTGTTAGATGGAATCTTAGTAGAGTTTTGATTTGCATTTCCCTGTTTGCTAATGATTGCTATATGATTGATTTTTTCATATATTTGTTGTCTATTTACATATCTTCTTTTGAGAAATGCCTATTCAGTGTAATGGCCCATTTTTAATTGGGTTATTTGTTTTTGTAATGATAGTCTTTTTTACTTTTGTATATATTCTAGACATTAGCCCTTTACCAGAGGCATAGCTAACAACTTTTTTTGTACAATTTGGTAAGTTCTCTCTTCAGATTCTTGATTCCTTCTTTTCCTGTAAATAAGTTTTTTGTTTGTTTATTTGATGCTGTCTCATTTATTGATTCTTAGTTTTATTTCTTGAGCTTGGGGGGGTCTTATTGAGGAAATATTTATGAGTGCCTACTTGTTGGAGAGTTGTCCCTACGTTTTCTTCTAGTGATTGCAAAGTTTCTGGTCTAATTTCTACGCCTTTGATCTGGGGGATGGGGGGAATCATTCAGATTTAGAACAACTGTAACTTCAATCCCCAGTATCACACACACAAGAAGGTAAAAAAAAAAAAAAGCAATTTGATTATATTATTTATTTCACTGAGGATTTCAAATGCATAGTTCAAGGTTATTTGCATGCTATTTTGAAAATATGTTAATGAAAGTGATTAGATTTTTTACTTAATTTTGTATCGGAAATTGAACCTAGGGACATTTTACTTCCAAACCACACCTGCAGCACTTTATATTTATTTAATTAATTGCTATTTATTTATTTGTGTGTTTGTGTGTGTGTGTGTGTGTGTGTGTGTGTGTGTGTGTGTGTGGTACTGGTGATTGAGTCCAAGGTCATTTTACCTCCGAGCTACACACTCAGCCCTTTTATTTTTTATTTTCTTTTTTTTAAAATAGCGCTTCCTTAGGTTTCTGAGTACCTCTAACGTGTGATCCTCCTGTCTCAGCTTCTCAATTACTCAGATTACAGTTGTGTGCCACTGTGTCTGGCAACCGTCAGCCCTTACTAATTTTTTTTTTTTTTAATATGTTCTTTACTGCGTTGGAAGAGGGTCTTGCTAAGTTCTGATAGTGTCTCCAAGTTGCTGAGGTTGAGTTCAAATCTGCGATCTTCCTTTCTCAGCCTCCCAATACTGGGATAATAGGCCTGCTCCACCAGGCCCAGCAATTTTAAAATTTACTATTTCTAAAATCAGGCACATTAAGTTATTGTTTTCCAGTTAAGAACTATATCCAGATTTAGGTTCTTGTAGATATTATAGTTAAATAGTGCTTTATACTTTACCTTTGTTTAATGTGAAAACTTTGTAGCATTTGTAGTATTTATATAAATGCATAGGCACTACTAAAAATCTAGAGTAGAAACAAAAGCAAACAGCACTAGATCTAGAGTAAATTAAAACAGACAGTTGTAAAATTTAACAAATTGTTCATTTTCATTTGAAAGTTCTTAAAGAAGAAGACATTTTTCTTTTCTTTTCTTTTCTTTTTTGTTGTTGTTTTTGTTTTTGCGGTACTGGGGATTGAACTCAGGGGCATTCTACCTCCAAGCTATTCCCCCAGCCCTATTGTTTATTCTTTATTTTGAAACCGAGTCTCACTAAATTGCGGAGTGCCTCACTAGGTAGCTGAGGCTGGCGGCGAGCCTGGATCCTCCAGTCTCAGCCTCCCGAATGCTGGGATTACAAGCGTGCGCCACCACGCCCGGCTGACATTTTGCTTTTAAAACTTGCTTCTGCTACTGTTTGGACACATCAGTAGTTTGAGTGTCATGTATGCATGGATCTTCCAAAAGTAACTTTCTGGGTAGGAAAAATTATTTTTTTGCCCCCTAATTCTACTGTGTGAGTTTAGATCTCTAGGGACTATTTTCCAGAAATAATTATTAGATAGTGATATATTTTTGGTGATATTTGGACAATTCTCTCAAACTATTAATATAAAAAATCCTACTTCTAAACTCAAATTGATCATCTTGAACAGGAATTCCACCCCAGAAAAACTCAGCTGACCTGATTATAACCAGTCAGTAAGATAAGTTTAGCATATCTAAGCCCCTTTCTAATTTCTTCAGACTTTTTAATATTCTTATCCTTTTCTCTGACTCTTATTTCTCCTTTTTTCTTCTAATACTAATGAATTCATCTTTCTCTTGCTATTATTCAATGTCTATTATAAAAATAAACACAATTATTTATGTAAAATCATATTAATAAGCCAAAAACATCAATTCAATTCAAATTAACATTTGTATTAAATATGAATATGTGTGTGTTCTTATTTAATTGTTAGATTCCCAGGAAATCTGTTCATACATCCCCAGGCAGTATAAAGTTTTCTGTATCTAGCTATTTTAATTTGAGCAAAACTCAGAAAAGAAGCTAAGATACAAAATTCATTGTGTACTTCTTGTACACTAGCAACCATTTTACATAATTTTCATGTGTATTCTCATTTAAACCTCAGAGCAACCATTTAGAGAGATATGATTGTCACGGAAATTGAAAAACACAGGTATTTAGTAATTTCCTCTAGAACCATAGATTTTCCCTTAGAATATCTACTTAATAATCTATAAGAAGGAAACAGTTTTTTATAAATTACTAAAAATTCTAAATGATATTTTTCAATTTTTTAAAAGGAAAATAGGTCCCTGACAACTACTCATACTTGGGAATAAAATGGCTTACTGTCAGTGAGTTTCAGGAAGTTTATTTCTTCTCCATCTTAACACCTCTGTCAATGAAGAGCCCCTCCCAAAATCTCATTAACAATGGCAATGATGTCTAGAAATTTATTTGACGTACTTTCAGGTTCAGAGCCTATCTGGATTTTTCAAAGTGATATAACAATGATATAATGTATGCAGATCCATTTAATAGAGAGTTGAGATTAGAGTCATTGTAGTTGTTTTTTCATTGCCTTCAGCTGCAACATAAGTAAAAAATATATATGTTTTCAATTATATGGTGAGAAAAAGGGAATGAGAGAGCTAGCAGTGACTTTTTTAGGAGGCAGAGGCCTCTTTTATTCTCTAGTGTAAAGCTAATGAGAGCATTGCTTTCTCTGCAGTACAGTGAAGTGAAGGTCATAATCAATTCTGTTTACTCCTATTGCAAGTGACTCCGGTCGGTCTTTGTAAATAATTCATGATATTATGTTATAAACAACATTTTATGTAAGAGGAAAACCATGCCTGGGTTTACTAAGTGTTTCTTTAATCTTTTGAAATATATCAAACACATAGCTTCCACCTTTGTACATAGTCTTAGTTTAGTCTCCTCAGAATTCCTTTCTGGATCTTTCTGATGAAACATACAAGATAGCTCTACTATTGAAATATAGAAGAACTTTTTGTAAAAGGTGAATTGGCATAGATTCTAGTTTATTATTTTAGGATTCCTCAAGGAGAAGCACTGAAATGTGCGTAGTATATTTATCTGAATAACTAATATTCTGAGGGGTTAAAAAAGATATATTATAGGCTAAATGTCATAAAGTAAACTCCCATATTAGGCAGAAGTAAACTCCCATATTATCCCTAGAATTTGCTACTTCTTTTATTCCAAACAAAAAATAAAAATATGTTGGAAAAATAGCATTTTATTTTGCTTTTATCTTCTAATAAATTGAGCTTTCCAGGTATTTTAAATACAGAACAAGATATTTTCACATAAAATGAAATCTAATTTTTCAACCAATATAAATACTAAATTGATCAATAATGAAAAAGAACTCATTAATATCTTCCTAATTTGAAATGATGCTGAAAAATTCTTCTAAGATATTATAAAAAGCATTTTCCTTTTGCAGAATTGTTTTACCTTTCTCTCAATTAAAAGAATCAAAATAATTGAGAATGTTGATAGTTTTGAATTACCTAGTAAAAATGGATATTTAAAGAAGTAATTTCATTTAATAGCAAATAAAGTCATCTGGTTTATTATATGTGACATTTTACAATTTAAATGTATATACATCTCAGTGATTCATTAGCATTTTAAATACATGCTCATAAAGAAGCCATGATACATCGATAGTTTCATAACTTTGTTTGGTTTGGGTTTTCTGAGAAAAGAAAACTGACAGTCCGAGGCTAAAGGATTTTTAACAATAAAGATTCCTTGAAAGTCAAAGGCTGTATTAAATGGTGATGGACCCAGAACCATTTGTTCTCTCTCAAAGTGCAGAGCCGAAAGCCCATACCTAAGTGTTTTAAAGGTCACTCTCCTCTTCTGATGAATACTGTGCAAGCAGCTCATATAGATATTTAGCTTCAACTTTTCCAATTTTAAGTTTTTCCCCTCTCATAAGCATATTCTAACAGTCAATTTGTTTTACTTACTGAAAATTTAAAGATAAATTGATGTCTAGGCAAATTTGAGTTAATTTATTTCTATTAAAGAATTATGTATGATGACTTAGATGAATAGCTTGGATATTGAACATTTAGGTTTAATAACATATGAGCGAAAAATGGCAAAATACAAGTCATCCAAGAAATCTATCAAGAGTAGATTGGTTATAAAGGAGAGTGAAAATATTGTCCTCAATATTTTCTAAAAAGTAGCCAGGCATGGTGGCACCTTCCAGTACTTGGGATACTGAGAAAGGAAGATTGTAGGTTGAAGGCCAGTCTCAGAAACTTACCAAGGTCATATTTCAAAATAAAAATTAAAATTCAGTTTAGTGATTGACTTTGGAGTGGGGTGGGAATTGGGGAAGGGGTTAAATGGAAAATGTGTGCATGTATGCCTTTATCAGTTTGTACCTAACAAAGATGTATGATTACAATGCACCAATTAATAAAATAAAATTAAAATTAAAATATGGCTGGAGGTGTAGCTTAGAGAAAATGTCTCTGGGTTCAATCCCCAGCAACACACATACACACACACACACACACACACACACACACACACACCCCACAAATTTAAAAAATTCTAAAAAGTTTTAAAACAAAGAAATCATCATTTCTTATGGGACTAGGTCATTAAGTCTTAACTCCACTTACATAAATAGAATGACCATAATTTTTTAAATATTTCCTATTTCCAAATCACATCCTGTACAAATTAAATAGGAATTGTTTCATCTGGAAACTAGGCATTAGTGATCTTTAATGGTCCACATACAGTTTTGGTATATTGTCAAGGTTATAAACAATTTCTAAAAAGGTATTGTGAGACGTTCCTGTGATCTGCTCCTAAATGACATTGGTATAAAATATCCCCCAAATCCCAACTATTTGAAAGATCTGAAAATAGCTGGGGGAGAAAGAACATAAAGAAAATAAATAAATGAATAAACATTTATTTTTGAAAACCTATAAAATTTGGTAAGGAAATTAGTGGTTGTAGTAGTTGACACAAGATGGCTCCTTCCTTTCTCCCTCTGAGCTCTGAGAGACAGAGGCATTTCAGACTTTTCCAACTAAGGACACAGAACTTCCTTTCCTCTCCAGTCTGAGACAGAAGTTTTTCTTCCAAGGAGAAGTAGGACTCTAGTATTTCTTACTAAGTCCCCAGTTGCCAGTTACTGAGGTCTAAATCCCAGATAAGTTTTATTGAATTTGGGATTTTCTTTTATAATTATCACTAATGGAAAAGAGGCTCTGCATTTGATTCAGTGAGTTAGAATATGTGGGTCATAACAGAATTCCCTTTCTTTGAATGAGAGTGATTGCCCATCAGGAAAGGCAGACAGAGACGACCTCAAAGTTGATATTCCCCTTCCCCTTTCATGGACTACTGTGCTTCTACAGGACAGATGTGTCTTAACATTTTCCCAAAACTACCCCAGAGCCATGAATTAATGATTTTCATGAAGGAAGATAGTTACTAATCTCTTCCCCAAAAAAGACTGCTTTCACTTGCAAAGAGAATGGAGACTCTTAAATTTACATATGCTTCTCAACTCAGTGGAAGGTGTGGTGAAAAGCAATTTGGAAGGATATTTGTGGATATTAAAGATATAGTCTAGCTCTATTTATGTGGTGAATAACATATATTGATTTGGATACGTTGAACCAGTCTTGCTTTCCTGGAATGAAACCAACTTGGTCATGATATACATTATGATGTGAGACCATAATTTCAAAAAAAGATCAGTAGCTGAGGATAGGTTTTTAGGGCCACTCTCCCTCCACAGACATGAAAATCTGAGGATGTTCATGTCTTTTATATAATCTGGCAAAGCATTTGCATAAAACCTCTTCCAACCATATAGTTTAAATCATTTTAGATTTCTTATGTAAATGCTATGTAAAACGTTGCCATACTATATGTTTAGGAAACAACCATAAAGAGAGAAAAAAAGCAGCAATACATGTTCAGTTCAATTTTAATTTTTTCAGAATATTTTCAATCCAAGGTTGATTGGTTGAATTTGCATTTTGGGAAACTGGTTCAGAACCTATGGCTATAGATGGCCAACTATACATAAAATTTTACAAATAAATTATAAAGGCATAATACAATTAAAAATAGATAGAGGATCAGTATAGCTATCTCTTCAAAATAGGTATACAAATGGCCATTCAGCTCACAAAAAGTTCTCCACAGCATTATTTATTTATCATGGAAATGCAAACAAAACTACAATGAAAAACCACTTCATAACCACTAGCAATACTACAATCAAAATCCCAGGTAACGTGTCAGTGAGAATGTGGAAAAATTAAAACTCTCCTTTACTGCTTACAGGACTATGAAATGGTGAAGGGGATTTAAAAAAATCTGGCAGTTTCTCTAATTATTAAACATAGAGTCACAGTATGATACATCAATTCAAATTCTAGACAAATACATAACAGAAAATAATGTGCATACACAAACTTGTATACATGTCATTATCCAAAATATCAAAAAATGTGAAGATGATCCATAAATTTCTGTCAATGGAGAAGTGGATATGCCAGGGTTACTGAATTCATATAATGCAATATTATATACAATAAAAAGAATGAAGTACTACTGACGTACAACACGGCATGGATGAAGCTTGAAAACAGTATGGTAGGTGAAAGACACTAGCAATAAAGCTCCACATTCAATATGACTTTGTTCATATAATAGTTCAGAATTAGGAAATCTATACCTATAGAAATGGTGCTTAGGTCTAGCAGTAAGAATTGAGGGTGTGTGTGTGGGGGGGTGAAAGGTAAGCCAATAGGGTTTCCTTTTGAAGAATTATAAATGTTCTAACGTTGACTCTTGGACTAATTGCATACATCTATGAATATGTGAAAAACAATATAAACTTGCATGCATTAATTGTATGATATGTGAGTTACATCTCAACAAAGTTTTAAAATTGAGTAGAAGCTTTGTAGGATATAAGAATACATATATCTGTATATATGTCTGTCTACTACCTATTTTATACTTATTTATATTTTTATATTTTTATTTATACCTCTATCCATCTATCAATTTCTTTATTATGTATATTTAATTTAAGTATCAATATTTTGCTGGGCATTATCTTTATTTCTCTTTTCTTTTTAGAGATGGAACATTTTTATCTCTAGCCAGATATTATCATTTTATTTAATATATATTTGTCCTTTTGCTCAGTAATTTTTATCACAATTCCTAGCATTACAAAAATGAAGTTCCATTTAATTAGATTGTGTACATTGGTAAAATTACCAATGCCAATCTCAATATTATGTATGGGGAAAGGAAAGTAGTGGAGAGGGAACCAAGGGGAAATTCACTAAGTGTTGTGTAATGTCCTATTATTTATGTATTATTTTGCATGTACTGCACTAAAAACCTCATTCATAAAAAGTTCTTTCATCTCTGTATGCCTTTACTATGAAGCACATCTCTGACAAAGAATTTATTGTTTATTAAATGTTTAGAATGTTACCTGGTTCATGATAAGTATGATAGTAATATTAAGTAAATCAAGCAAAGCCTTGATTCTTTTGGATAAAAAAAGAGAACAGCTACAAGTCCTCCAGATTATAATACAGAACCATTTATGCCAGAAAATTTCCTTGTGAAAAGGAGTTTGATAAATAATTGAATTTTTTATGTAAACATAAAGCTATTCAGGTTCATTTTTCTTGTGCAAGTTTTGTTAAGTTATCCTTTTCAAAAAATATCTTTCTGGAGACGGGATCCAAGATGGCGACTTAGTGAATCGTCTTTCCACAAACGCTGTGATTTGGATCTAAATTTACCATAAAAAGAACTTTTTAACAGAAGGAAAAAAAGCGAAATTTGAAGCACAAACAAATAAAGAAGATCAAGAAAGCAGAGCGGGACAACAAAGGTCGCCACCGCGCAGCAATCCGCAATCCGCGCTCCGCAAGGACCGCCGCCGTCCCGGCGCTGCCGGGGCGGATAGCAGCAGGGCTCTGCAGCGAACAAATAGACTGTGGGAAAACAGGACCAGGAGCCGTTGGGACCACCCAGACGCTGAGAACAGCAAACCCCAGGACACAGCACCCCCAGCACTCCACACCGCACCCAGGCGGAGACGAGAACGCGTGGGGAGCTCAGCATAAGCGCCGGCAGGTCTGGGGTCTGTCCCAGCACATCACCTCAGCGCAGAACTGTGACCGCCCAGAGCCTGAAATAAGACACAGCTTCTTAACGGAAGCACAAGAAAATTTGTGGATCCCGTCTCCAGAAAGATATTTTTTGAAAAGGATAACTTAACAAAACTTGCACAAGAAAAATGAACCTGAATAGCTTTATGTTTACATAAAAAATTCAATTATTTATCAAACTCCTTTTCACAAGGAAATTTTCTGGCGGAAGCCGGCGTGCCGTGGAACAGCGGCCGCCATCTTCCCTGCTAGCCCTCTTCCCAACCAGCCTCCTGTCATCTAGCCAGACTATCACCAACCTGCGCCCCCCAGCAACCACAGAAGGCCGAGCAGGCAGGTCAGCCTGCGCGCTCCGCTCCAGAGATGGAAAAGTGAACCTGAAGCAGCTGTCCAGGAGGTGGAACAGGCTGTACAGCAGAGAACCGAGCCTGCACGCGCTGGGAACGGAGGCTGCGATCTTCGCCTCCAGCCCTTCCCACCAACTTTCTGATAGCTACGCAGACCATCATTGTCCGTTTGAGCCCCCAGCCATCAGAACGGGAACAGGCCGAGCTGCAGGGAGACGTAAGTCGAGCCACGCGCACCTAGGGTGCTGGGTGCGGGATTCACAAAACAAAGGATAGACTCAGCCATCTGCCCTGCTAGAGCCTAGACAGGGCCAGAAGGGTAGAGGAACCCAGTGCACACAGGGTATCTGGAAAGGTCGGGCTTTTAGACTGCTAAAGCATAAAGCAAAAAGCAGAGTCAGAGACGCAGCCAGACCCAGTGGAGAGCCCAGAGACACAAACTAGCAGTGGGCAATTCT
>PVLC010000365.1:195431-228117 GCA_004027655.1 Graphiurus murinus | reverse complement strand
AAATAACATGATTTTGTTCTTCTTTATGGCTGAGTAAAATTCCATTGTGTACATATCCCATAGTTTTGTAATCCATTCATCTGTTGTTGGACATCTTGGCTGGTTCCATAGTTTGGCAATTGTAAACTGTGCAGCTATAAACATAGATACACATGCGTTGGTCTGATAGTTTGGTTTCCTTTCTTTTGGGTAGATACCCTATAGAGGGATCGCTGGATCATATGGTAGGATCATTCCCATTCATCTGAGGATCCTCCATACTGTTTTCCAAAGTGGTTGCACTAATTTGCAATCCCACCAACAATGTATTAGGGTTCTTTAAAACAGCAGATCCAGCACTTTTTCTTCTCTTGCTATGATGCTTTGTTCTCCCGTTTTTCGGAGTTTTGCTGCATTCTCAACATTGACATTTGCTTTAATTGATACCCTGCTCTCCAGACAGGCTTATCTTCTGAATGTAACTTTAGGTTGATGAAAGCTCAGGTTGTTTAGCCTGTGAGGTGTTTAGTTTCAGAAAATGTTTTCTATAGCCGACCTTGGCACTTCTCCCCGTTGTCTTTTCTGGTTCCTTTCAGCCTCCACAGCAACATTTATCAACAGTTATAGGATTTCTCAAGTGCCCTTATGCCCAATTGGATTTATTGGGTTTGAGTTTAAGGAAACAATCTTTTACATATTTATATTATAATTATTCCTTGATATTGGGGGAAGAGGAAATGGTAATGAGGAGAAGAGCACTACATTTATTGAAAGTCTATTTTAGTAACTCCAAATACATGATATTATTTTTCCTTCATGAAAACCCTTCAGATAATAAAAATTAGAGATTAATAAACTATATCCAAATCATCAACCAGCAGGAGGGTAATCAGGATAAGTCAGGTCTCCCAAAGTGGCAAAAAATTAAATTAATCCAATGTGTAACAACATACCACAATTCAGTTTATCATTATAATAGCTTTATAATGTAATCACTCAGTTCCCACTATCTTACAAGATGCCAGAGAGGATAGTATGATGGTTATGGTGAGAACAAAATGAATCCGAAACCAAAATGTATGCTTATTTTTTTGAACCAGATGTAACATCTATATCTATCTAAAATGTACATGCTTATTTTTATTCTTTATTGGTGCATTATAATCATACATCTTGATGAAGTTCAAGGTGATAGAGGAATACGTGCACACAGCACTCATTGAGCCCTCCCTCAGTTCACACTGTATTCCCTCCTCCTCCCCTCTTTCCTATGCTCAGCAGTGATTGACTTTGATTAAGTTTGTGTATGTACATCATGTCCATTGAGGTATTTCCCTCTCCCCCCTCCCATCTCCCTCAGTTAGGTTGCCTGCCTTCTTCACTCATCTAAGGTTTCTCCTCCTTTGTCTGCAGTCCTTCCTATGTCCTGTTTTCTCCCTAGCTTCTACATATAAGGGAGAATATCTGAATTTTCACTTTTTGTGACTGACTAATCTTACTTAGCATAATGTTCTCCAGTTCCATCCATTTCCTTGCAAATGACATAATGTTTATTTTTAAAAAATGTGGTTTTTTTATCCTTGGATAAACCAATATACAGGTATTTTTATCTCTTAGAATGGTTATGAATAGTTACAATAGTAGTTGAAATTAGGTGTCAGATATGAGACTGCTCCTGACAACAAATTTATACTAAGTATTATTGCAATATGGATAAAATTACAGTCTGTAAGTGGTAGAACCAAAATTCAAATCCTAGTCTCATTGTAAAGTTCATTTTTTTAACTATAAATGGAAAAATGCATGCATTTTTATACACAAAATAGACCTAAAGTTTTTTTTTAATCAATTCCAGTTTGTTTGTATTGATAGAAATTTATTTGAGTTGAATGCAGCTTATTCTTAGTGGCTGATTCAATTCCAGGTTGATTCAAGGTTCTAAATTTAAGAATGTACATGTTTGAGCTTAGAGGAGAGGAGAAAAAATATTGGGTTAAAATGCCAGTACTTATTTATTTCCAGGTTCTCAAGGTTTTCTGGAGGTCATCTTTTTTTTCTTCTGGAGCTATTCTGAAGGTTGAGGTTCATGGCCACATTTCTCAAAGTCTTATTTAATACCTCATGTGGCTCCATACATTACTCAGCACAGTATCCTGTGTCTGTTAGGAATTCAGCCCATAAAGGTTTGTATCAATGCCTTTCTTCAAATAGATTTTTAAAGTTCATTTCTTAGCCTGGTTGTGCCACATGCCTGTAATCCTAGTACTTGGGAAGCTGACAGGAGGATCATAGGTTTGAGGACAGACTCAGCAACTTAGCAAGACTCTCAACAAAGTAAGATCCTGTTTAAAATTAAAACAAAATAAAAACAAAAAAGAGGGTTGAAGAGGGCTGGAGGTGTAGCTCAGAGGTAGAATGACCCTGGATTCCAGTACTAAAACAAACAAACAAACAAACAAACAAATAAATAAATAAGGTAGATGTCTTATTGTGTTAAGAGAAGAGTGACCTTTCCTTGGCTATGTACTGCAACAGAATTGGAAAGTAATAGTTGACTATTTCAGCCTTTGCCTCTAGATAGCTCTCAACTTATTCAAGGATTCTAGGACATTCCTTGGTAAAAATCTTATTAGTCAGAGGCCAAGACATTCAAATCATGGTAATATTATGAAAATGTACACTAGTTATGGTGCTTTAATGCTGATTAAAATAGTCAAATGCCAAAGCAATGAGGTGAGTCATATCTTTATGATTGTGAAAACCGTGCCTTGGGTAGAGCAAGTCAAGTGATCATTCCCATAAGACAATTTTAGTATGATTTTGTAACTCCTTTTAAATGCAACCAACCACTATTGTTAAGGTTTTAATTGTTGATTATTATATTGTATAAATTATTTACTCCAATATTTAAAAATCGATAGCCCCAAATGTTGATCAAGTCTTTTAAAAATAACTCTAATATTATTAAAACCATAAGCACAATGTGAGAAAAAAAATCAGCATTAAGACAACATGCCAAGCCTGTCATGGTGGTGCATGCTTGTAATCCCAGCATTTGGGAGGCTAACACTTGAGGACCTGGGTTCGCGGCCAGCCTCAGCTACCTAGTGAGGCACTCTGCAACTTAGTGAGACCCTGTTTCAAAATAAAGAATAAAAAATAGGGCTTGGTGTATAGCTCGGAGGTAGAATGACTCCAGGTTCCACCCCCAGTACCGCAAAAAAAAAAAAAAAAAAAAAGACAACATGACAAAAATAGTCATTATTAGTGTTTTGTGTTACTTACATTTTTTCCAGTTATAAAAATGTACAATTTAATTTCTTTAATCTTAATTATAATTTTATTGCATATATAGAAATAAATTTTCTTAGATAACAAACATATTTAAAAATCATTGAGAGAATGCTATTTACCTCAATGCAAAGGTTTCTGGAAGATATTTATTATGTCAATAATGTAATTTTCAGTTCTGTAATATGTGAACCAATCTGGGAATATATCTTGATTCTCTCCAGTTCTCTCCTTTTTCACAAATCTTTCTAAAGTCCAAGTCATAATTTTTTCTTGATTGAAGTACTGAAATAATTTCCTAACATACTTCCTCATTCTTTCTTCAGTGTTGTTTCTCCAGAATTCATTTTTTTTATAGCAGTCTGTAATATTTCCAGACTCAAGAAAGATTGTGTTACTCCTCCTTAGAATCTCTCAATGACTTTTTACAATGACAATTAAATCCAAATTTCTGATCTTACTAAAGAAAACTCTACAGGATTCCTGGATTCTCTGACTACAGTTTATAGCACTCTCTACTCACTACTCTTCATCCATTTTGATTTTCTCTTTTCCCTTTGTCCATTTTGTAATTCATCTTTCAAGGAATTTTCCCATTTTATCTAAGTTTTTGAATTATTGTTAAAATGTTCCCTTTCTTCTCTTGTAGTATTTTTACGATCTGTAGTTATGTTTCTACTTTCATTCCCTGAATTGGTAATTTCTGCTTTTTCTCTTTTCTGACCTATTCAATTAGCATTTATCAATCTTACTTATGTCTTATAAAGACACATATTTTATTTTGTGGATACTTTCTATTGTATTTCTTTTTCCTACTTCATTAATTTCCATTCATCATTATTATTTCCTTCCTTCTACATACTTTAGGTTTAATTTGCTCTTGCTTTCTAACTTGGTTAGGTAGAAATCTAAACCTTTATTTCTAACATAAGCATCTAAAGCTATAAATGTCCCTAGAAGTATTGCTTTAAATCCATCCCTCAAATATTGACATATTTCCCATTTCTCATTTAATTTGAATTTTCAAAATAGAAAGATGCATTTTAATTTTCCTTTTGATTTTTTTGACTCATGGATTGTTCATAAATATGCTATTGAGTTTCCAAATATTTGAGGGGTTATCCAGATATCTTTTAAATATTAATTTCTAGTTCTGTTTGTAGTCAGAGCATATACTCTGTAGGAGCTTGATCCTTCTAAATGTATTGTGATTTGTTTTATGACTCAGCACATGTTCTATCTTGGTGAATGTCCTGAGGGAGGACAGTGCATATTCTATACTTGCTGAGTGTAGTGGGCTACATATGCTAATTGGTCAAGTTTTTTTGATAATGTTCAAATCTTTTATTTACTGAATTTCTATATATTTGTTCTATTAATTGCTGAGACAGAAGTATTGAAATATCTACCTGTAAGTATGGATATGTCTCTTTTCACTTTTGTCTTATCATCATGAATTTTGAAGTTTTGTTAGCCATATACATATAGAGGCTTATTAGATATTCGTGATGAATTGATATTTCATTCTTATGAAACACCTTTATTTTTAAAATATAATTTTTATTAACATTAATTAATTGCACATACGGCTGGGGTTGTGTAGTGGGTTCATTGTGATTTTAATACACACATATAGCATGTATTGATCAGCATCTTTCTTTATACTTAGTAATATTTCTTGTTTTAAAGTCTGATACCACTATTTATCTAATATTAATATAACCATTTGCTTTCTTATGTTTAGTGTTTGCATGCTATATTCTTTTGCAACATTTTACTTGTAGTCTATCTGTGTCTCTAATAATGGAACCAGAATATAGTTGGTTTTTACTCTTTTATTACATTCTGACAATCTACCTTTAAATTGAATGTATAAAATATTTATAGTGTAATTGTTGATTTGTTGTTTAAGCCTGCTATCTTGCTATTTTATGTTTCATTTGTTTTTTGTTCCTGTTTTCTTCTTTACCTTTGAAAACATTGAGTAATTTTTAAAATTCTATTTTATTTCTATTACTAGTTTATTAGCTATGTGATTTATTCTTTTAGTGATTATTTTATGGTTTATTATATGTGTTTTTAACATACCTTGGTCTACATTCATTTATATTATATTACTTCATAGATAATGTGGTAACCTAACTTTTTTCCCATCTTGACTTTATGTATTTTTAAAATATATTTTGTCTCTACATATGTTATAGACTTGAATATACATTGTTATAGTTCTTACTGTAAGTAGTCAACTGTCTTTAAAGAAATTTTAAAAGTGGGAGAAATTTTGTATACTCACATGTTAATCCTCTTTGCACTCTTTTTTCATTTTTGTAAATCCCAATTCAATTTGGTATTATTTTCCATTAATTCAAATAATTTTCTTTCTCATAGAGTGAAGGCCAATGAGTTTCAGATTCTTTCAATTTTTGCTTGTTTGAAAATGTCTTAATTTCATTTCAAGTTTTTCAAGGTATTTTTTACACATACAATTCCATTTTGTCATTTTTCATTACATTAAAATTGCCACTTACTCTTTGCTAGAATATTTCTTCCTAAAAATAAGCAACTATAACTGTCTTTATTGTCCTCAATTTGGAAACACAACTTTAGAAGTTATCCAGTCTGTGCCAATCTGGAGAGAGCTGCTCAACTCATGGGAGTCAGGAAGTAGAGACAGGAGAAGGGGCCAGGGAGAAGAGAAATGCTTCAAGGGCATACCCTAGGTCAAGGGCATAGCCTAGGTGACCTATCTCCTCCATAATGGTCCCATTCTCTCAGCAGTCCATCAATCCATTTGATGGATTAACCCACCGATGACATTAGAGCCCTCATGATTCAATTGTTGCCTTAAAAGTCCCACATCTGAATTCTGCTGCATTGTGGACTGCGCTTCCAATATGAGGCTTTGGGGGACATTCCGGATCCAAAGCATGACAGTCACTAATATTCCTTCCTTCCTTCCTTCCTTCCTTCCTTCCTTCCTTCCTTCCTTCCTTCCTTCCTTCCTTCCTTCCTCCTTCCCCTTCCTCCCTCCCTCCCTTCTTTCTTTCTTTCTCTTTCTTCTTTCTTTTTCTCTTTTTCTCTCATAGAGATTATCACCATCTGTAATTCTCTTAAGAAATTTTTTTTACATATATTGTGTTCCCCACCCTCCTTGCCATGTAAGCTCCATAAGGAAACGAAACTTCTTGCTTATACCCATGTTTCCTCATCTCTTGACAGGTAACTGATCCATAGGAGGAAACCTGCAAACATTTCTTGAACAAATAAAGATAGTTTCAAACTGTATGCTCTAAAATTGTAAGGAGAGGTGTTAAAAAACATACCTGGCCTACTATTAGATTATGAGTTCCTGTGAATTTTCTTCATAAAAAGTAAAGAGAATTGAATCCATTATATTCACCAAAGATGCTTGTTGATTGTAATTACATAGTCTCTGGCAGTTGAAATAAAGATACTTCAGTATTAACTCAACATTAATTTGTTTAGTGAAATTTATCACTAATATGAAGAAAATAATATAATGGTGTATATCAACATCATGTACCAGTTTTAAATTTGAATGATAGAGAAGGGACTGGCCTGCTTTACTATGAAATAACTATGTTCATATTACCTGATTTTAATTATAAAGTAGATCAAAAAATAGTTGACCTAAATAGGCATGCTATTCTTCTTCGTTTTCATTCTCTTAGGTGCATGGTTTTTATTAATCATCCATTTCACTAAAATGTAGGTAGGTCTACATTTCCCTGTGTTTTTTTCAAAAAACAATATCTCTGCTCAAAATCTTGGGATTTGGTGTTCTTTTAGCACAACTGGCCTACATCATGGAGGTCTAATTTTTCCCCCAGTTGAGGATCACAAATTGGGAATATAGAGGAGTTTGTGACAGGCTTTGGGTCCATACTTACTTATAAGAGCTGTCTTGAAATCTGTATGGTATTGGTAGCTTTTAATACTTCATTTAGGATCTTGAAAAGTTTGGGATGTAGGTGAGTGGTAGAGTGCTCGCCTATCATGCACAGTGCCCTGGATTTGCCCCCCAGCACAGCAAAAACTAACTAACTAAATAAATAAAATTATGATTTCATTTTGGTACATATACATTTAAAATTTTAAAAATTATACTTAATGGTAATATCATCTTAATACATGCACACTCTTAAATTCATCTGTGTTGTTCATCATAATTTAGTATAGAAGTACAAACTTAAACAACACTTTACACAGTCAAATAAATCAATGATTTATAGTATTTAGGGTATTTCTCAAAATATCTAGAATATGACTTCCCTGCCTTGACAATAGCAGTCCAAAATAAATAATTAATGGTTAAAAAGAGTATTTGTGATGTGGTTAGAGGTAGGTGTTTATTTAGACTTTGCTTGTAATTTTTCAGATGTGAAAGAGAAGAATTCATTTTATCACTTCAAAATTTTCTAACTTTCAGGATTTTACATGAGGAGTGTTAAGGTCATAGTGGATACTACCAATAACTTTTATGTTAGAGTGGGGATGGTTTTCAAGGTCACAGGTAACAGGGATCCAAATGTAACTACGTTTGAGTGCCTACTTTTCTTACCCTCATTCGTGGTCCTCATACACTTTTTCCTAAGCCCCCAAAGATCTCTGATGATTAACTAGAAGCCTTATACCTACAAGCAAGTGGGATCTACAAACAATTTTGTTGTCCTAAATATGCAACTTATTGTTTCAGATTTTTGCTTATTAAAAGCACCCAGTGTCCTTGTCAATCTTATCCCCCACCTGGCTTTCCTAATTGATTAAGATTTGATTCTGTTGTTGAATTACTATTTTCTTTAAGATTGGCCTAGCTCCCTTTTTCTCTTGAAAAAACTAAGATAATAAAGAAATAATACTAAACCTCCTTTTGGGTAAGAAAATAAAATTTGTAAGAATAAGCAGAAAGGATATAATACAATTGGAATATAATACCCTTAAGCTTTTGCTAGTGCCATGTTTCCAATCATTCTTTGTTCATACTCCCGTCCCTTGGCATAACTTCCTTCTATAAATATTTGTTGAGCAAATGAATGGATTAGTGAATAAAGCAACCATTTAAGATATATTTGACATTCTCATGGAAAGAGGGATATTTTTCAGATTGTCAAAGCCCAAAACACAGAAGAATTACATCCTTAAATCTATCCTTTCATTAGCATATTTACTAGTAAATATTTAACAAACAATGAAAACTGCTCTTTGCAACTGATGTGATACACCCAACCAATCACATTGGCATCCCTTTCTGTCCAATGATCACTGCAGAGGGAGAAGGGATGTCATGTCGCCGGGGTGAGAGAGATCCTTATGGATCTATACACTGAAAGCTGCAGCATTTGTCATTTTGTACTGTAATTTTTTAAAACTAAAGGAGGTCAATCTGTTGTTAACATATTGCAAATTCTTAAATTTCACTTCACAGTTTCTGTGTTCAAAAAGTTTGGATGGAAGTTTGGTGATAAGGGAATTGTTCATAAGCACCACCATATTGCCTGACCTTTTTTAAGATGTCCTACTTCAGACACCCACTTTCCTGCAAAGTTTCAAATTCTCCATTTGCTTTCCATACTCTCTGCTTCTTTTTTCCCCATGAGTTTAAGATGCTTTTCTAAGAGGGAAAAGTGTATCAATAAGTTCTTTAGCACTGCTAAAATTATCAGTGAACATCTTGTCAGACAGTGATGTGTGAATCTGTTTTGTATGCCTCTATCCAAGGCCAGGTTTGTTGATGGAGGAAAGCACTTTCTCATTTTTAAACTCAAATCCCACCCCAAGTAGAACACATTAATATCATGCAGACACCATGGGATAAGACAACTATTAATGGGTTTTATGGCTTTCTTGTTTGCCCATGTTTCCTTAAACGCTGGATTTCAAAAAATGAACTCTGCTATTTGCTCTTAACGTTATTTAGATGCTTTCAGATACCCATTTTTTTTCATTTCAGGCAGAATTACACCCTTGTTCTAAGAATCTCTGAGTTAGGAGTGAGCTTTCTTAGTTATATTCTTAGTGTCCTTGGATCCAGGTCCAGCAATCATCAACTGCTGCAGCTGTCCCAGAATAATTTAGTTATCCACTAATGCCAACCATGAAAGAGGAAATCAACCAGGTTCATATAAATGTAGAATGCTAATGCTACCACTAACATTAAGTCACTAATGCAACCCTCTCATTAGCTATTACTTTCAATTAGGTGTTCTCAAACAATTAGCTTTTGAGCTACATAATCTTATTTATAGCATATACATTCCCTGATGAGAGAAGAAATTACTTCTGGGAAAGCTGAGTCTCAAACTTTTAATTTAGGTACTAAATTCAGATGCATTACCTCAGTTGGACTTTTTTTCTTGTGGAATTACTAAACTCAATTCTCTTGATCATGTGATCCTCCAGGCAGCGTGAACCCCTTAAAAAGAGAGCTACAAAAATCCATGGGTGCTTTGAGCACACAGGGAGATAAATGCAGCTGAGACCTTCTCTTTGCAAGTAGGATTAAAAGTTTTCAAAGCATTCTCAGGAGAAAGACATCTTATTAATATTGCCTAATGCAGTAGGTTTGTAGATTCCTATTCTTATATGTATCAGAAGTTTCTGTTGTTGCTTCTTTGGCTTGTTTGTTTTTCTTCCATGACAACATTATAAATGTTACCCTGATGAATTTCAAATATAGTCCACAGTACTTCCCAGGGTACTGTATCAAGTTCTTTCGAAATAAGATATGATCTTTGCCTACAAAGAGCTTCTTATATAAATGTGAAGTTATGCAATACACATTAAGTATCCATTCCGGATTCCTTCAAGAAATCTACATTGGATGCCTACTATTTTGTAGATACTGGAGAGAGAGTCAGTATATACCAATTGAAAAAGTCCCATCCTCACAGACCTTTCATTTTTTGCATGTGGAGGATTGGGGTGGGAAAGGACAGAGAGTATGAAGAAAACCAATAAACAAGAAAATTATAAATTGTGATAAGTGCCAGGTGAAAATAAGTAAGGTGAGAGAGGGAGAGAAAGAGTATTCTCTAGGGAAGAAATCTTAGAAAGAGTAGTTAGCAAAAGGGTTCTTCATAGAAGTGACATTTCATCTGAGATCTGAAGGGTGAAAAGAAATTCTCAATGCAACATCTGCCTCAGCAGAGGACCGAGCAAGTGCAAAGGCCCAGGTAGGAACTGGCTTGACTTGTGAGAAACAACTACATTGTCAGGGTAGAGGGAACATAGTCAAAGAATCAGAGAGAGCTGGAGAATGAGGTCGGTTTATGAAGCAAAAACCAGATCATTAAGACCAGGTTGTGTTTTGTTTTAAAGACAGTGCGAAGTCATTGGAACATTTTTAAAAGGGTAGCATTTTATGACATTTAATAAAGATACCTGTGGCTACTGTATGGAGACCAGATTATAAAGGCAAGAATAGAAACAGAAAATACATTAATGAGTCACCTAAGAGATGCTGGCAGACAGGACCAAAATGGGGTCAATAGTGATGGAAAGCAATGAATAGATTTAAAATATATTTTTGAGGTGGAATCAACAGAATTTGATGATAGATTGCCTATAAGGCATAAGGAAAATGGAGAAATAAAGGACGGTTCATTGCTTTTTGGCTTGAATAACTGGGTATCTGTCTCAGTCAACCTTCTCACTGATATAACCCAAACAACTGACCACACAACTTAGAGGAAGGAAGATTTATTTGCTCAGTTTTTGGAGATCCCAGAGTTCAGTCTATGTCCAGCAGGGTCTGCGGAGCGTAGTGCATGACAGAGGGAAGCAGAGAGAAGGAGAGCATGGGCTCGGCTCTCACATCACAGAGGCCAGAAGCAAGAGTGCAAGAAGTAAGGGAATTCAAAGACAAAAGCAGGTTATGGCCGCACTCCCAGGGGCTCGCCTTCTCCAGCCACATTTCCCTTGCTTAGGTTCCCACGCAGGAAACACCTCACAGTGGATTTATCCACTGATAGGATTATAGTCCTCGTGGCTTAATTACATAAGTTCTGAACATTAATACATTCTATATCTAACCCTATCAGTGTCATTTGCTAAAAAAAGGAAGACTGGGAATGTGCAAACTCAAAGATCATAAAGGAATATAAAGGAAGCAAACTTTGAACAAGTCAGGGGTCACTATGGTTAGGTTTTTGCTTATGTATTTTATTCATGTCATATTGAGAAAACATAATTATGTGTAAAGTTCTGCATTAAGTGGTATATGTAAGGACAGTACAGATATACTCTCTCGAATTTGTCATTCAATCTTTTTTATTTTAGTATTTATTGTGTTCTAAGTACTCTACTAAATCTGTTGTAGTATTAATTCTTGCTCTCGAAGTAGAAAAATCAATATGTTGAAAGCCAAATTAAAACATGATGCAATGAATGCTGTAATGAGTTCTATATAAAGGACTGTGAGGATAGAGAGAGGAAGCCTGGCAGTCCTATGTGTCAGGAGTCCAGGGCTTGCAGTTTGGCTGGGGTGAGGGCGTGGGACAAGAGTACCTGTCTAGATGCTGTGTTTGCAAGTAAAGCTCATGGTGCTTGTGGAAATCCAGATTCTCCTGGCACTGCCACTGCCTCATCCACAGGAGGCTTATCATCATGGAAGAAAACTAGAGGCACCGTCAGGGAAGCTAGTTTCTCTGGCTCTACTTTCTGTGACTCTGTGAAAGCAGCAAGCTGCACCAATTCCTCTCATATGGCTTGAGAGCATCGACAGTGGTTCCTATGCTCTGGAAAACAGGTCCTTTGGGCCACTGCTATCTTCTGGTACCTGCTATGACTCCCTGCAATCCTAGCTTTTCCTGCTGCTGCTTCTGTGATTGTAGCCATACTTTTTCTGATATCTACCTGCTGGCTGAAGCCTGAAGCCTTCCCAGTCCAAAAAGATCTGGGAAAGCCTGGTTCTTGGCTTATTTAACTGTTTGAAGTCTGGATTCTGCCTTGGATCTAAATAAAGACACAGCCTTTCATCATTGATGGGACCCCTTGTGACACAGACTACTGTGGAGTGCTGCCTTGTGTTCTAAGTGTGTGACAGAGAACTCATGCGACAGCTTTTGAGATTTTATTAGCTACTTTTCTGCAGCAATTCTTCCTGAAATTCATACATGTTTCTTGGGGAACTAATCTGGCAAACATTGAGTGTGGAGGATCTCAAGATGGTCTTATAAAGCATCCTCCCGGGTCTTAACTCTTTTGCTGAGGTAGTTATTGGAAGCCACTCTAGAATTTTTATTTTTTATCTTTGTCCTAAAAAAAGCTTCCTATGACTTCTAACTTTCCTTAGGAAAAGATAACTATGTTTCACTGAGAAGGTTTTTCAGTTTCTATGCAGCAGTGAACTATCATTGGATTTCCAAATAACATTATATGAAGAGGACTCCTTTTCTATCCCCAACAACAAATGTGAGGGCAAACAAAACGAAAAACAGCAAGAACTGTGAGGAAGCTCTGTGAGTACATGTATATGCAAAGTCCTAACAAAAATTGCTTTGTCTTTTTCTCCAAATTTTGATTTTTATTATATTAGTTAATTTTACTTTGAGAATTAGGAGAAAAATAGGAAGTAAGACATGATTTTAAGTATTATTAGGCACCAGCTTAGAGGGATGAACAAGGATAAAACAAAATAAAGACCAAATGGCAAATACATTAAAAGAAAAGGCTGTTTGGAGTATTTAATCGGGTACCTTACACCTGATAAAGAGAAGTCATGTTCATAGCTTTTCTTCTTTTATTTAACAATATTTCTTGTTCTTAAGAATGTTCATCCTTTATATAAAACACTAAAAAGTTACAGAATCCAAAAATTCAGAAGTTGACTATTCCATTTTTCATGGTTTAAGAGATCAACTTAAGTGTGTGGTGGTATATGCCTATAATCTCAGTACACGGGTTCCAGGACAGCCTCAGCAATGTAGTGAGGCTCTCAGAAATTTAGCAAGACCCTGTTTCAAAAGAAAAAATAAAAAATGAATGTGAGTGTACCTTGGAGGCAGGGTGTCCCAGAATGCCTGTGGGTTCAATCTCTAGAACCATAAAAGAAAAAAAGTTAACTACACAGTAAGTCAAAAGTAATCTTTCTTTTTTGTCTAACAGTTTCTAAAGGCATCATGAATAATATATTTAATTAAAACTGACAAATAAGTATGTTTGTCACCTTTCTATTGGCAAGTGGTTTGGCACCAGATGGGATTCCATAAATAAATATTCTGGTTTACCATCTCAAAAGAAAATTTTGTTATTGTAAAGAATCAATAAAATATGTAGAAACAAAGCAAAAAGATAAGTACAGAGAATTCTTTACTTCATAAAAATATATTACCAATGTAATATATATCCAGGCATGGTGGCACACATTTATAATCCCAGTACTTTGGAAACATACAGGAGAATAACAGGTTCGAGGTCAGCCTTAGCAACTTAGGAAGACCCTCAGCAACTTAGCAAGACCCTGTTTCAAAAAAAAAAAAAGTGCTGGGGGTTATAGCTTGGTGGTAGAATGCCTCTGGGTTCATTCTCCAGTATACTCCCCCTGCACACACAAACACCCCAGATATGCTATATTACCAAGCAATGGATTTTGGAATTCTCAAGGAAGTACCAATTTAATCCTCCATAGGGTCTTAGGCAATTTAGGTGGGCCAATTTTGCAACAATTTGAAGGTGCTGGTAAGAAAATATGGCTGTTTATTTACTTTCTTTATTATTTGGGTCAAAGTTAGGGATACTAGGTAAAAGGAGAGGAGAAGCCAGAGGGATGCTTCCCTGGTGGCCACTGAGCTCTGTGTTCCTTCAATGGAGTACTCAGAACAGCCTGCCTCACATAGGCCCATTCTGTCCTCCACAAGCCCAGATGGGTCCCTGTTAGAAACCAGGGGATGGCTAGAGGGGATGGGGGAAGGTGACAACCTCTCTTTTACATGGAAAAATAATCAGCTTCACTATCAAATGTTACAACACCACATGGAGGCTGTTTCTTCTCTCATCCTCAAACCATAGAAATGGAAGTGGGAGGGAATATTCACTTGCTTTTCCTTTTGCTGTTTTCATTCCTGCATTCCTCTGTTCACAACCACTCGATTTTCAGTATCTTGCCTTTTGATTAGAGCAAAGCTTTCCTTCTTTTTATTGTTGTCATCTCTAATTTTCCTGATTCACTACTTCCTTGACCTTGAAGAGTGGAGGAGTTCGCCTTGTACACACAATTATAACTGATTATAACATTTCACTGTTTTCTGGAGTCAGTATCCCATGCCTCTAGGGGCCCAGTAGGTAACATAAATATATGAAGTGGCCAGAAATAAGAAAATCAGGATTTCTCTGCTTGCATTGCAGCAAGGTTAAATTTATGCCCTGGTCTTAGTGCATTCAAAATTGAAGATATGGAGAACTGGGAACCCTAATACATTGTTAGTGGGATTGCAAATTAATGCAACCACTGTGGAAAACAGTATGGAGGATCCTCAGATGAATGGGAATGAACCTATCATATGATGCAGCAATACCACTTCTGGGTATCTACCCAAAAGAAAGGAAACCAAACTATCAGACCGATGCATGTGTATCTATGTTTATAGCTGCAGAATTCACAATTGCCAAACTACGGAACCAGCCAAGATGTCCATCTACAGATGAATGGATTACAAAAGTATGGGAAATGTACACAATGGAATTTTACTCAGCCATAAAGAAGAACAAAATCATTTTATTTGCAGGGAAATGGATGCAACTGGAAAGCATTATATTGAGATTAGTCAGTCACAAAGAGTAAAAAAGCATATGTTCTCCCTAATATGCGGATGCTAGGGAGAAGATGGGGCATAAGAGGGACTCCAGATGAAAAAGGAGAAACCCTAGATAAGCAAAGAAGTTGACTTAACTGATAGTGATGGATGGGGGTGGGGGCACACTAATGCACATGATGTACTTTCACAAATATATCAAAGTCAATCACTAAACTAAACTTGAGAAGGAGGGAGGGCGAGGGAGTGGGGTGGGAATTGGGGAAGGGTTAAATGAGAAATGTGTGCATGTATCCCTTTATCAGCTTGTACCTAACAAAGATGTATGATTACAATGCACCAATTAATAACAATAAAAAAATTGAAGACAGAAAGTATTTCTCTGTTGAGTATTGTTGTGTCTCTACCAAGAAGTACAGGCCCTAGAGTTTGGCCAATAGTCATTAAGACTGGAAAAATGACTGGATACATGAATTACTGCACTGCACTTTCATCTTTTAGTGTCTCTCTTTTAGGTGTTTGATAGCCTTCAGAATTGCAGAGTCTAACATTACATAGTCAAACCTTAGTTCTTGACTTCTACATTTTGCAGATCATGTTTTCTTTCTTGGAAAGTTTTCTTCTCTTGATATCTGATGGCTACTCTCATTTTCTTTCTGTCTCTTTGGCTACTCCTATCAGAACTGTTTCTCTTTCTCCTCCTTCTACTCTCTTGTACTTAGTGCTGATACTGCCTCTCTCCTCAGTCTCATAGTTCTCAGTACTCTCTTTACTCTCTTTTTAATTCTTTTTAAAAATCTTTAAGGGTAATTTTTAAAAAAAAATTAATTTCTTTTTAATCAACACACACTAATTGTGCATACTTATGGGCTATGGTATGATAATGTGTAATGATCAAATCAGACTAACTAGCATTTATCAATTATTATTATTTTCGCAGTACTGGATTTTGAACCCAGAGGCATTTTACCTCCAAGCTATACCCCCAGCCCTACATTTTATTCTTTATTTTGAAACAGGGTCTCACTAAGTTATACAGGGCCTCAGTAAGTAGCTGAAGCTGGTAGAGAAACTACAATCCTCCTGTCTCATTTTCCCAGATACTGGCATTACAACATGCGCCACCATGCCCAGCTTATCAATTATTCTTAAACTTGAACTCTACCCAGAAGTCTCACCTGAATGCTGTAACAAAAATTCTAAGAGTCTAAAAATAAGTTTCCTTAAGAATATTTTCACATCATGCTCCATAGATAATCTTGTTTACCCCCAAATTCCTTCTATATTTCCTTTACAGTCTATCATTCTATATACTTATGGAGTATTCACAAGTAATTAGTATTGGGTTCAGTACTACAGATGAAGAGTGATTAACTATTTTGATAGACAAATATTGACTCTATAATAATCAAAGTAATGTCAAATAATCAAAGAAATTTCAGTTGTGGCCAAGGCTACGAAAATAAAGTTGAAGGTGTTCTCAGAGTTATAATGGAGTAACCTATCCCCAGGACGAGGGCAGAGAAAGCCTTCCCGACTAGGTAACATTCAGACTGACGGGCTGGTTCTGAGGGGTTGGAGAGTTTGCTCCAAGGAGAGGGATCGGTAGCTGTGGGTAGGTATAAAGATCTTGGGCTGGGAAGAAAGAGTGTATACTGCAAGGACAGGGGCCTTGTTGAGGAGGCTGGCAGAAATTCCGTATGTTATGTTCAGGAATTTAGGCATTATTCAACTAGCAATGGGAGCAATTAAAGAATTTTTAATGGAGGATTGACATTATCAATTCTGTATACAAAAGGCACTCATTCATGCCAACCCAGTGGGTTAAGCTCTTCTATCTGTCACAGGAAGCAATCTTACTTCCTTTTAACTACTCCGTGTCTTTGCACATGTTTCCCTGTCCCTAATACCCTCCCACACTTTCTAGGCTTGGGTGATATCTACCTGTTCTTTGTGGTGTGAATGTTACCTCCAGGAAATCTCGGAACACTTTCTGTCCCTTCTTGTCTTTTTGTTTTTTCCTGGGGGCAGGAGTGGTACTGGGGATTTCAACCAAGGGGATATTATACCTCCAAGCTGTACCTCCAGTTCTATTTTATTTTTATTTTGAGGCTGGGTCTCACTAGGTGGATGAGTGTCACTACTTGCTGAGGCCGTCCTTGAACCTGAAATCTTCCTGTCTCAACCTCCAGGTACTAGAATTATAGGCATGTGCCACCATTCCCAGCTTTTCTGTCTCTTCTTGACTTCATCCTGATCTCCAAGTCAGCTGTTGATATTCCCATAGTGACTGTACCTTCCTTCAACCCAGGACTTACCATACTGTATTGACATTGTGCATTTGCTTTCCTCTCTGCTCCTCTCCATTGTAAAGCTTTATGAGATGAAGGTCTTCCTTCATTTCTTTATTTCCAGAGGCTAGCAGAGTGCAGTGGAAATGCCCTAGTAAATAGGCATTGAAAGAAGGAATGTAACAATAATCAAGACTCAGCTATTCTTTTGGGTAAGACTGCACTGAAAACAACTTGATTGTGTATATTGGACATACATATCCATAGGTTTATATGGATACATGTATGTATATATATATATGTATATATATATATATATATTGCATGTACATTTGAATTACATACAGATATTCCTAAAATACTGTTTAATGGAAAAAGCATGGACTATATAATCAGAGAGAGCTGGGGTAACACTTTGGCTTCCATCACTCTCTAACCATATCATGTCTGAAAACTTCTGTTTGGTACAGTTTCCTTAACTAAAAAATGGAGATTAAAAGTGCTAAGACAGTTTTGTGAATTAAATATTTATATATTAGTCCTCTATCAGAGGTCTAACTGGCAAAATTTTTCTCCCATTCTGTGGGCTTTCTGTTGAGATTCTTGATAATTCCTTTTGCTGCACAGAAGCTCTTCAGTTTAATGCAATCCCATGTATTAATCTTCCTTTGAGTTGCTTGTGTCTCTGGGGTCTTGCTGAGAAAGTTTTTACCTGTGCCTATGTATTGAAGTGTTGGACCTCTTCCCTCTTCAAGTAGCTGCAAGGTCTCTGGCCTGACTTCCAGGTCTTTGTTCCATCCTGAAATGACTCTTGTGCAGGGTGAGTAAGTGGGGCTTATTTCCATTTTTCTGCATATGGTTAACCAATTTTGCCAATACCATTTGTTGAAAAGGCTGTCTTTTTTCTAGTGTATGGTTTTGGCTCCCTTGTCAAAAATCAATTGACTGTAAGTGTGTGGATTTGTTTCTGAGTTTTCTATTCTGCTCCATAGGTCTATGTGTCTGCTTTTGTGCCAATACCATGCTGTTTTTATTACTGGGGCTTTGTAGTATAGTTTGAAGTCAAGTATTGTGATGCCTCCTGCATGGTTCTTGTAGCTAAGAACTACTTTGGCTATTCTGGGCTTTTTGTTGTTCCAAATGAATTTAAGGACTGATTTTTCTATGTCTGTGAGGAGTGACCTTGGTAATTGAATAGGTCTTGCATTGAATCTGTAGATTACTTTTGGGAGAATGGCCATTTTGATTATACTTATTCTGCCTACCCAAGAGCATGGAATATCTTTTAATTTTCTAAAGTCTTCTTCAATTTCTTTTTTCAATTATTTACAGTTTTCCTTATAAAGGTCTTTTTTGTTTGTTTGTTTGTTTTTGTTTTTTTTTGGCGGTACTGGGGATTGAACTCAGGGGCATTCTACCTCCGAGCTATACCCCAGCCCCATTTTTTATTCTTTATTTTGAAACCGAGTCTCACTAAGTTGCGGAGTGCCTCACTAGGTAGCTGAGGCTGGCCGCGAACCCGGATCCTCCGGTCTCAGCCTCCCGAATGCTGGGATTACAAGCGTGCACCACCACGCCCGGCTCTTATAAAGGTCTTTTACCTCCTTGGTTAGGTTTACCCCTAAGTATTTTATTTTTGGGGGTGCTATTGTGAGTGGAATTGCTTTCTGGATTTCTTTTTCAGTGGATAGAAGACGGAGAAACCTTAAATGAGCAAAGAAGGTGATGGAGGGGGGAAGGAAACATGCTAATGCACATGATGTACTTTCACAAACATACCAAAATCAATCAGGAGGATGTAGGAAGGGGATGGGGTGGGAATTGTGGAAGGGTTAAAAGAGAGATGTGTGCATGTGTGCCTCTACCAGATTGTATCTAACAAAGACGTATAAGTATAATGCACCAATAAAAAATTTAAAAAAATATCTATGAATCAGCATAGTTCCTAACTTAATAAATGATAATTCTTTCCTTTATCTCTTTTCTTTTCTTTCCTTCCCTTTGCCCACATTTATTCACTGACTTTCTTTCCCCATCTTTGTAGTTAAACATTCAAGAAAACACAGCCTTAGAATTTATGGCTACTGATGAATTCTTCTAAGAAACACTGTACAAAGTGAGAGATGACTATACATCTTTAATACTAGTGATCAGGAAAGAGCCCCAAACTTTTAAGGGTAGGATGCTCAGGGAGATTGTCATAAGTTATTATCTTTGGATTTTATATTTTACTTTATGTACCATAAAAATCATTATTACTAAAATATTCAATTTAATTACTTTTTCTATCATTTGTGTCATCTATGATTTTTTAGTAGGTCAGTATATTGTCTTTTAGAGTTCAACATATATCAATGCAAAATTCATCGGTAACTAAGGATATATATATATATATATGTGTATGTATGGACACTCATATTACTCAAAGGGAAAATTGGATTAGTTTTGAGTATGTATACACATATAACCATTTTATTCATATGTATACATATATTGAAATGAAATTGTTTTAAATAGAGTTTTTAATCATTAATGAATAATGATTTTTTTTATTTTAGGTCCTCTTCTTTATTTTTATAATGTGTGTAAATACAAAAAAAGTAGTATGTAACTAGTGCTCCATTAGGAAGAATTAAATAGAAACACTTAAATAGGTTTATAAATTAAAAGGTCAAATTTTTATTAGCTTTTTGAATTGTAGACTACACTCAGAAAGCTATCATATCATGTGCTTTATTCTCAGAAGCTGAATTACAGTGGCATTTAAGTTTTTTGTTTATTAATTCTTTTTTATTACAGTTATTAGCATATTAATCATACAAATTAATGGGACTTACTTGAATATTTCTATACACTCATTTATTGTGCATTGGTCCTATCTATCCTCCCTTCCTCTACCATCTACTCCTGCCTCTCCCCTCATCCTTTACCAAAATTCACTAATGATGCACTTATCTAAAAAGTATGGGCTATTATTTTGTAAAATACATTATCTAATTAGGAATTAGATAGTGACTATTTCCCAAATTCCACTTAATACTCATTGTAGTTCAGAAGGAGTAGATATTGAGTTAGGCCTTGGTGGAGTGCAAATAATTATAGACATGGGAGTATGTCCATTTTGATGGAGAGACTTCAGTGTCTAAAGATTGGGGAGAGGATAAAATGATGTTTCATAAGTGGTTTCTCTGGAAGTTGCATGAGGGGAAGCATAGGAGCAGGATAAAGAAGAAACAGTAATGCTGGCAAGTATTTGCCATTAGAGAAGTCAGACTTCAGATGGCTGATGAGAATGGGGATATGGTTGTAGGGTGGAGAGAGGCATTAGTAAGAGCAAATATGGCCAGAAGTGGAGTAAGAGAACAGTCAAACTAGACAAGTATATTAGATGGCCAGCAATGGAGTAACGACAGTCAAACTAGACAAGTATATTCATCAGGGTTCTACAGGAAAACAGAAAAGGAGAGAGAGACAGAGAGAGAGAGAGAGAGAGAGAGAGAGAGAGAGAGAGAGAGAGAGAGAGAGAGAGCGAGCTTGCTTTTTCTGCCTTTTTGTTTTATTCGAGTCTCAGTGAATAGCTTTAAGTGCTTCTACCTACTTATTAAGGCATTCCCTTTAACAAACTCTTACTAGTAATTTTCATTGTGTTTGGATGAAGATGACCCATATTAGAGAAGGTGCTTTGCTCTACTCAGTCTACAGATTAAGATGCTCATCTCATCTATAAATACTCTTAGAAACAAATCCAGGAAGGATGTTTCAACAACTAACATCTGGACACCCATGCCTAGTTCAGTTAACACATAAATGAGCTGTCATAGCAAGGTTTGAGTTAACTAGAGTTCTAGTATCAAACTAAAAACTGAAACATCAGAAGTGTGATTCAGAGTCCAGGTCAGAGAAGTAACAAACATGACTTCCTTTTGAAGATGAAGATCTGGCTTGGTCTTCGAGTCTACAGGCATCCTGAGTAATGGAGCTTATCCTAGCTGTGAGGGTAAGTGAAGCACATCAAGGCCTGATATGCTAATGAATTGAGTCTATACTAAATTCTGACTTGTCATGGTAAGTCTGTAGCAGTAATAGCCCTGTGACTGGAGAACGATTGGTCATAATTGATGTTGGCACTGACTTTCATTGTGATTCACATACTCAAAGCAGGGTGTACTGTAAATGTCCCTCTGCAAAATTTTCATAGAGATCAAGAGTTTCCCTTGGCAGGGATAATCACAGTATTTTTTAGGTTGCAGATGCCAGTGTTCTGTTCTAGGCAGGACTCCTGTGCCTGGCAGACTACATGAAAGTGATAATTTTACCAGAGTGGAGCATTTACCCTTGGAGTTGGCAGGTGGTGTGAAGAACAAGGGAGCTAGAGGAAGTAATTCAAAAGAGTGAAGCACCTGAAGACAGGGATAACACAGATGGGTTAAGGAATGCCTTTGTTGGCTGTGAATATCTACAAAACCATGCAACAGGAGAAAGGGAGCTGTTGAGTCTGGGAAGCATCTGGGAAGCATGTTGTAAAGAAGAATTACTGGATAAAAAAAAGAAGTGGTAGGAAAAGTATCACTGGGTTAGGATTGAGTGACAATGAAATGTTAATCTGGAGTTAAGAATTTAAAGGAGCTGGAGGCCTTTTGAAGAAGAGTGTTTCATGAGAACTGGGGGTCAAGTAATGATCCAGCTGACTTGGAAAAGAAACCTGGATGAATAGCCTGTAAATGCTCGATCACTGTGGCAAACTGCATCACATCACTTCAAATGTCTTTGTAACTATCTACACTTGAATAACTCTTTGACTTATGATTTAAGATAAAACATAAAGAAATGCCCTGCATGAGACTAAGTTACTGCATTATCTCTGACTGATTAAAATGTGTTATTATTCCAGCAATATGTTTTCTACTATAACTACTTTTTTCTGATGTAGAAATATAAAATGCATATCTGTTGTGCAATATATGAAAGTATACTTGAGACTTTTTGCAGTTATATGTAATGAGCCATGGGTCGATAGCTTTAAGTGCATCCCTCTATTTATTAAGACATTCCCTTTAGCACACTCTTACTTGTAATTTTATTGTGTTTGGTGCAGGTTATTGAGAAATAAGTGAAAAAAATATATACTATTCACTATAGAATTTAGTGTCTAAGTATTGGTGAGTTGGGAATGGCAGGAAATACAGAAAAAAGTTGGAGAGATATGTGGCCGTGACGTTATAAAAGAGCTTATGGTCGTGTTAGGGACTCTGGGTTTATCCTGAAGTAAATGATGGTCTAAAATCTTTGAAGAGTGTTAATATGCAAGTATTCTTTTTTCTTTTCATGCTTTTCTTTTATAGATCATGACAAGTATAGTGGAATATGGTTATAAGGTGATGAACCCGGGACAAGATGCAGTTCAAACTAATATATACATATAAATAAATATGTAAATATATATATATATACATGTATATAACTACATATATGTAGCTAATATATGTATAGTTTGAACCATATATATATATAACTAACATATATATAGTTTGAACTAAATATATTATAACATTTATATACATATATGTGCATATATAGGTATAAAATATGTATATGAAATAGTATAAAAACAAAAACTTTTGAACTAAGGTGATGACAGTAGAAATAAAGAAAGAAGTAGATTTAGAAAATATTAAGGAGATAGACTGAATAAAAGGTTGGCAAACGATTACATGCAGTGGTTACATGAGAGACAAAAGGTCAAGAATGGCTCCTATGTTTTTTAGTAGATAGATTAAAAGATGGGTCACTTACTAAGAAAGAGAATTAAAGAAATTATATGGAAGAGTTACCTAATAAGGTTTAATTTTAAACATGTGGAGTAAATCATAATATCCAAATGGAAATGTTAGATAGAGATTTAGTCATATGAGCTGGTTTTGAGAGCAAGGTTGGGGGACATATTTGGATTTTTTAGTAGTCAACAGTTAAAGGAATGGGAAACGGTGACGTAAGTCAATGTTATGGATTGAGTTGTGTCTGCAAATGTCATGTCTACACCCTAAACCCAATGTAACTATATTTGCAGATAGGACTTTTAAGGAAGCAATTATAGGTAAATGACATAAAAGGTAGTGTTTTAATGCATAGGGCTGGTGTCCTTAAAAGAAGAGGGAAAGACATCAAGGATGTGTGTGCACAGAGAAAAGGCACAGAATGAGGTTACTTACAAGCCAGGAAGAGACCTCACAGGAAACCAACCCTACCTGTGCCTTGATCATGGACTTCCAGCCTCCCCAAATGCGAGGAAATACATTTCTTTCATTTAAGCCACCAGTTTTAAGTATGTTATTATGGCAACCCAAGCAGATTAATATATTCAAGAAGATTCTATAGTGTTAGAAGAAATATGATTAAAGACAGAACTCCTCCAAAGAATAACATAAGTTAAAGAAGAGGAATTAGACTTGAGAAGGAACATCCAAGGGAAAAAAAAATAAGAAGAGATATAGTTGCCAAAGATAGAGAAGGGAAAGCTGCCTGGAAATTGAGGACTCCATAAATGCTACAAATTAAATTTTGGGGGGATGTACAGAGGAGGAGTGTGGGGAGGGAGCCAGGGAAAGCCCATCAAGCGCTGTGTGTATGTATGCCATTTTCACCATGAACTTAATAAAACTGTATGATAGGTCAAAAAATTGGGGAGGGAGGAAAGAAATTAAAAAGTGGATATGAGTTTAGATAAGTTGTAGAGTGCACATACAATAAGTTAACAAGTTATACTTAAGACTTCAAGCAAGGGTGTATTCTGAGAGGCCGTGGAAAGAGTCAATTTTGAAGATTTAATATAGGAATTGTGCACTTATACTTCTGGATAAAATGGGCTAATAAGAGTGGCATTCTCTTCTTTAAGCTTCTTAAAGTAGTTTAAAACCTGAACAAAATATTAAGAATATGGTTCTCAAAGGACAATAGATAGGAAATACAGTAATCCCTTTCCTGGGAGAGGAAATAAAATAAGGAGAACCCCATGAGTGCCTCTGCCTACTGCTGGAATGTTCTCAGAGAAAAGGCAGGGATGAGGCCACCCACATGGAACTTTGAAAAATTCTTGAGGAAATAAAACTGAGAGTTTGGGAAGGCCAAGTTAAGTAGGGCTTAAAGGGTCCTAGAGGGGAGGAGAGAAGTAGGAATTTGGAAAGAAGGTAGGAATAAAGAAGTAGAGCAAGAGCAAAAGTGACAGTAAGAGAGGTAGAGAGGGAGAGGGAGAGGGAGAGGGAGAGGGAGAGGGAGAGGGAGAGGGAGAATCTCTTCAGCTCCTTAGCTGAACACTAATCATGACACGAATGTGAAGGAACTATACAAGGCTGAGGAAAGAAACTCCTGAAAAGGTCAGAGGGGAACAATCACTGGAATTCACTCATTTGCCTTAATGGGTCACCAGTTAGAACACTCAAAAGGATATCGGTGCATTGTCAAGATAAAAGTGGCTCCAGACTAAAGGCTGCTCCAGTCTTAACTGTCAAACTCAAGCCTCAAGAAAAGAAGACATTATTTCCAACTAATTTAATTGTAATCTATAAGAATGTTCAAGACTATAGGGATCCAAACATGATTATTTATATTAATAGGAAATATTCAGTATCCAACAAGGTAAAACGCATAATATCTGCTATTGAATAAGAATTACCAAACATGAAAATGGTAGGAAAATATGACACATAATGAAGGAAAAAAATTAAGGGAAACAGATCTCAAAGTGGTCCAATAGTAGATATTCTAGATAAATATATTAAGCTAGTTATCATCACTCTATTTTCTATGTTCAGTAAGATAGTGAAAGACTTAGACATATTGATTGGATGTCGAAAAGATATAATAATATATACTCAAATCAAACTTCTAGAAGTCAAAAATACATGTCCAAGATGAAAAAATACTGGGTAAATATTAAGAGGTTCAAACTGCCGAAGAAGAAGACTAATGAACTTCAAAACAAAGCAAAATTATATAAGATGACACTAAAAGAGAAATGAATTAAAGGTAAATCATCAGTGAACATTGGAACAATGCAAAACTAAAAAATAAACATGAAATTGGAATTTCTCAATGGAAGATTAGAAAAATATTTGAAAAAATAAAGAATTACTACCATTGGCTATGTGAAAATAGCAATGTCTGTCTCAGGACTCTGTATAGGAAGAGAGGAGAGGAGTCAGCTGGGGTGGGGGGCAGCAAGTACTGTGTGTGCATATATGTCACTATCAACATGATTTACAGTGCGATGTGAGAATATAATGCATCAATAAAAGAAATCATAGCTAAAATCTTTCAAAATTTGAAGGAAAATATAACACTAAGCATAAGACACTGGGGTAAATCTTCATCAAAGCATATCATGATAGAGTTCTTTAAAATCATCGTTAAAGAAAAATCATTAAAGGTTCACAATAAAAGGACATACTAGGTACAGAAGAAGAAAGTTAGCAATGACAACAGATTTCTTGGTAAAAACGATGCCAAACGAGAAGTCAGTACAGTGGAATCTTTAAAATACTGAAAGAAAGAGAAACTGTCCCTGAAAATATCTTTCAGAATAAGAGTGAAAGAAATGGTTTTTAGACAAACAAATGATGAAAATTAATGACAAATACAAATAGACCTATATATAAAAAATGTTAAAGATTCTTTCTTTTTTTCTTATTTTAAAGATCTCTTTAAAAGATAACTGTTTAAAACAAAAGCAATTACAAATTAATTTGAGGTTCATAATATTATTAAAAGTAAAATTTATGAGCTTGTCACTGTAGCACGTGCCTACAATCTCAGTACTTGGAGGCTGAGACAGCAGGGTGGCAAGCTCAAGGCCAGCCTGGGAAACTTAGCAAGATCTTGTTACAAAATAAAAAATAAAATAGGGCTGGGGATGTATCTCAGAGGTAGAATGGCTCTGAGTTCAGTTCCCTGTACCACATAAGAAACCAAAACCAAAACCAAAACCAAAACCAAAACAAACAAACAAAACAGTAAAATTTATGAAATAATGCTAATCAGGGCAAAAATGTAAGTCTATGTTTCTTACATTGCATACAAAACTTTATAATATTAATTGAAGGTAGACTGCTATTAAAGATATATAGCACAATACCAAAGCAACAGCTAACACACACGTGTACCCCAATCAAGTTACAGCTTGTAACTCAAGAAATACTATATAATTCCATAGGAATGCAGAAAAAGAATAAATAAAACAATGAACTAATCATCTAGATTGAAAGCTTATAGTAAGATGATAAAGTTAAACACAACCATATCAATAATTTTATTAAAAATATTTTTAAATAACCTCATTTTTTTTTTTGTGGTACTGGGGATTGAACTCAGGGGCATTCTACCTCCGAGCTATACCCCCAGCCCTATTTTTTATTCTTTATTTTGAAACCAAGTCTCACTAAGTTGCGGAGTGCCTGACTAGGTAGCTGAGGCTGGCTGCGAACCCGGATCCTCTGGTCTCAGCCTCCCGAATGCTGGGATTACAAGCGTGCGCCACCACGCCCGGCTAAATAACCTCATTTTAAAGGTAGAGATTCTCAAGTTGGATAAAAAAAGACTCAACTATATGCTGCCTACAAGACACTCACTTTAAATATATTGACACAGATAGGTTTAAAGTAAAAGAACAGGCAGAAATACACTATACTAACACTAAACAAAAGAAATCTGGTGGGAATTTTAAATGATACAACCAGTTTGAAAAAGCTTGGCAGTATCTTTTAAAAAGCTAAATATGCACCTACCATATGATCCAGACATTCCACTGCTGAGTATTTATGCAAGAGAATGAAAGCATATGTCTATACAAAGACTTGTGCATGAATATTCATAGAAGCTATGTTTGCGATAGTCAAAAACTTGAAAAAATTCAAATGTCCATCAATAGTTAAACAGTTAAATAAGCTGTGGGTTATTCATGAAGAGAAATACTACATTGACACATAAAACAGCATACATGATAGGATTGAATATACTATGTGAGTATCTCTAAGTAAAATTTGAAAATGTAAGGCAACATATAATGACAGATAAGCAGACAAGTGTTTGCCTGAGGATGGAAGAGACAGAGGGATAGGAAAATGGGGAGCATAAAGGAACCCTTAAGCATGCTGCATATATCTGTTACCCTGATGGTGGTTAATGGTTTTACAAGTGCTTACAAATGCTGAAAGTTGTAAAAGAGGCCACTTTTAACTATGTAATTGTAGTTTATTTTATGTAACTATATACTAATAGGAAATAATTATTGCGGCAAATGATCAGGAAAGCTGATCAAAGCGAACTATTTTCAGAGATAGAACTACTTTCAACTGAGGTTGAAGATTACAAATTTATTTGCACAAAGTCATATAACTGCATGATTTTTCATCAATATTAAATGTTGAGTTATAGGAACAGAGAGTGTGACATTTTAAAGAAAACACATTAGTTATTTTCAAGAAATCACAACTCATAGTCAAAGTAGTTGCATTCACTTTTGGGTGGGAAGATTCAAGTCTCTTTGGGAAAAATCAGTTTTACGAGGTATATTCACTAATTCACAAGGTCTAAAGAAACTCACTACATGTTCCCATGAAAGAGTTAATGCAATACAAAGTGTCTGATTTTATACTAGTTCTCAGGCATTTGATACAATCTGATTTCATCTATTTTCAACTATCTTGATAACATGCTGTATTAATAAATGTCTTCCAGTATAATGTTTGTGCTACCCACTTATTTCATATCTCCCTTGTACTTTTTAATAAACTGGTTATAGATGAGCTTAAAAGCACTGAATAACAATGGACAGAGAGTTGTATATTTAGTATGTTCCTTAACCTACAGTATTGAAACATAAGCTTTCAAATAAAGATTACAAAAAAAAAATTTCCCATTTAATTGTTCTTAGTTCTTCCATTTGTATTGCTCATGTGTACAGCATCTTGCAATCCTAATGTAGAGAGTCCGGCAAGGGCAGATTTGCTAAGCTCTGCCTCTCCCAGCAATGCTACCATCGACTATCACTCAGAAATACCAGATGGCTGACTGTAATCAGACAATAATATAGCCCAGAAAGATTAATCCTGGTTTTTGAATATGATGTTAAGCTTTTGCAAACCTATTTTGCATGATTGATTTATGGTATTCCAGACATTTAAAAATAGATTATTTGTGATATTTGAATTATAGATCTTGATTTATCAGTATTTACTATTGTAAGAATTGCTTAACTGTGTGATGCGTTTAGAATCACAGCAGAAGTCTTCCTTGATTCCATTCATGTTGTGGAGTGAGGCTTTCCCAAATGTCACTCACATCCCACTTATTGGAATTGGTTTACCTTTGTCTTCTCTGGGTGCAATTGGAGAGCAGGAACTGGGTTTTTCATTTTTGTGTTCCCATAACAAGGGATAATACATTCGTTCAATTAATGAGTAAATAAAATTGGAATCAAAGGATATAGTAATTATTATCCTCCTCCATGTCTTCGATATTAACTGGCATCATTAAAGATAGATCTATTATGAATGTTTTTAAAATGCAAATTTGTCTTCATAACAGAGTGTGGTTTTTAGTTTATTTCATGTTGAGGAATGTTAAGTGGTTGACACTGAAAGGCCTATGGCAGTGTGTTTGATTAACTGGTTCCAGTGCTAAGTGGAAATTGATAACTGTTTGTCTATATTGTCCATTTCCTAAACAAACAGAGCTAAGTTTTACACAGTCAAAGAGAAACCATTATTTAGCTAATGTGTCCCAAAAGGTTACTGTCTTTCCTCCCTTCCTTACAAACAAATGCCCTCACAAGTTTCAAGTTGTTTTCCAATGAATAGAGCACTTCACATCAGGGATCTCTTGGATGGATACCTGCTAATCTCCTTGACGCTCCTTGAGGGCCAGATGTGTCAATGGCTTCCACTGAGAAACCCTTGGTAATCACCTTATTTTCTTGCCCAAATTGTGAAATTTATAATTTCCTTCCATTGAACTTGTATGGGTTGTATATGTAGCCCCTTTCCCATAATTAATTTAACTATCAACCTTTTCAATACCTACCCTTAAAGTGGCTTACTGCCACTGCAAACCATAGATGTGGTAGAGAAGTTCATAAATTTATGGTCCCCACCCCAAACCCTTCTGCCTTCCACATTATCTGGGATTCCTCTCTTCCTCCAGCCAATGATGACTCTCTCCACAAATTTTATTTCAAATCAGCATTATTTTAAAATGTTGGCTCCACCAAATCTCCTTTTTTCCTCTTGGCTGGCTCCTCTTCCACAGAAAAGTTAGAAGCCTTTGGGCAGGAATGACCTCATCCCCAACTCCAGCCCCTACTTCTGTTACTGTAGTTAAGTATTTTCTCTTTTTCTTGTGATTTTTCAGTTCTTGTGATTTATTTTCTCTGCCTAAATAGAAAGATCTTTATACTATTGATAATCTTTCTTCTTTACCATTTCCTTCCTATCAGTATCTAAACAGGTTCAAATCACTCACCTCTTAAAATAACTTCATGTTTTCTATAGTTTATGCCATCTTCATTGTAACTGAACATCTTTTAAATTTTGTCTATTCTTGTTATTTTTAAACCTTCATCTTCCTTTCACTCCTCGATGTGCAGAATGGGTTTCTAGCCTACTTTGCTACTGAAACTCCTTCAGAAAGGTCAGTTATGCCTTCATTAGAGAAAAATCCTGTGGATACATTAAAGATCTATGTCATTAAGCTAGTGATGTTTGGAATTGTGGATATTTTATTTTATGGTACTAGAGATTGAATCCAGGGGCATTCTACCTCTGACCTACACCCTAACCTTTTTTATTTTTCAGTTTAAAATGGGTCTCATTAAGTTGATGAGGTCTTTGCTAAGTTGTTGAGGCTAGCCCTCAACCTGCAGTCCTTATGTCTTAGCTTCCCAAGTACTGAGATTACAGACCTGTGCCACCATTCCCATCTTCCCTATTTATTTAAGAAACTTTCCCCTTGGCTCCCTGGACTATTCTCCTTCCTGATTTTAAACCCCTTGAGTTCTTCTCTCAGGCTTATATGCAGTCTGCTTTGTCTCTCTATTTCCCTCAAGGCCTGGTTTTCCTTACAGATGAGGCAAAGGCTCTGTTTTCCACTCACAGACATTTTCCTGGATGACCTCATTTGCTTTTTGTCCTTGAAATACCATCTGTTTGATTATAACTCTCAAATCTATATCTCATATCTGTCTTCTAAGTTTCCCTTGCTATCCAACTAGTGGTTGAGTAGCTGTTATCCAAAATGCTTGAAATTGGTTGAAATTTCAGATAATTTTGGATTTAGAATGCTTTTGTAATAATGAGACATCTTAGGGATGGCACACAAGTCTAAATACAACTTAACTGAAGGTAATGAGGGGGCACCCTAAAGCACATGATGTACTTCACAATCATATCAAAGTTAATCACTAAACTGAATCTGAGAAGGAGAGAGGGCGAGGGAGTGGGGTGAGAATTGGGGAAGGGTTAAATGAGAAATGTGTGCATGTGTGCCTTTACTAGCTTGTATCTAACAAAGATGTATGATTACAAGATTACAATGCACCAAAAAAAAAATAAGAACATTAAAGAAAGCAAAATTCAGCTACATTTTGTATACCTTATACATATAATCTGAAGGTATTTTATATAATATTTTTAATGTTTGCATGCATGAAATGAAGTCACAGTGTGGAATTTTCCACTTATAGTGTTGATCAATGTTCAAATTATTTCTGATTTTGGATGGTTTCCAATTTTAAATTTTTGAATTAGGGATGTTCAACTTATATGCTTAGGAGATCTTCACTTGGGATTCTCATGTGAACATCAAACCTGTTGTGTCTCAAAAAAAATTTTTTTTCCCTCCAATGGGCTTCTTTCCTTTTGACATTGAGCAGGAAGGGCAGCCGCCCAGTATAATCTCCATTCCCATAGACATATTCAGTTAATTGTTCTATGCTGTGGATATTGCCTCTAACTATTCCTCAGATAATTCAAATTCTCTTAATGCACACATCCCTTCCTTCCTTCACACCTCACGTCCCCTTAGTTTACTATTACTCCAACTGGTTTCTCTACCTCTAAGCTGTCTCACTTTAACCCATCTCTATGCTGAAGCCAGAGAGATATTTCTTAGCCATCTAACCTTGAAACACACTTAAAGCCCTTTAGTAACTCCACATTGCCTTCAGAATAAAATATAAGCTCTTTTTCTATATACTTTTATTGGTGCATTGTAGTCTCACATCATAATGTAGTTCAGAGTGGTAGTGACATACATGCACACAGAATTTGGTGAGCTTCCCCTGGCTCCCTCCTCACTCCCTTCCCTTCCCTGTACATGCTATGGAGATGGGCATTGGAGATAATTCACAAAAATAGTTTCCTAATAACTTGAGTCACATTTAGTTGCCACTCCCATATGCTCCAGTCGTACCCTGTGTCACCACCAATGGAGCACTAGAGCGCACCTTCATTTCCCCCTGTCCTGCAAGTTATATATAAGGGGTGAACCATGTCTGTGTTAGTGTTATGTTTTGAAATATACTGGTGCTTAGTGAAATTATAGGGGAGAAGAGATTTCTCACCCATTGCAAAGCTCACAACTGAAGCATATATAAGAAAAGAGAGATTAACGGGAGAAAAGCATTCAAATTTATCTCATAGGTTTTATGTAACATGGAAGCCTTCAGAAACACTCAAGGAAACAATGAAAACTTTTTTTTATACACAGTTGTATAGGAGTACCATCTATTAGTATCAAACTGGAGGATATTGTGAAAGGGCTGTTTGTTTAGATGCTTCTCTGTCCCTGTGTCTTCAGAGGTGAGGATAGTCCTTTCCCCTGGGTATAGGGCAGGTACTTCTGGAATGCAGGTGTTATGATGTACTTTAGAGGAGAGAAAGAGAATTATTTCATGGCCTTCTTAAGGGGGGCAGGTCAAGGGGAAGACTGTGGAGAACTTGGTGCTTCTGCTGTCTTCTCAAATGCCCAGGTGCCACATGTTGTGACAGCATGGCCTCATCCTTTTCAGAATCTTACTCAATGAATGGATGTTTGTGTGGATGAGGAATTGAATCTCTCCATTTCTGTTTATATTGCCAGACTTCTTTCATTCATTTATTAGGAAATCTGTATGTCTACAGGATTTTTTTGGTTTTTGTTTTTATCTCCTTAACATCTATATAAGATTGGCTTGAGTCCATATTTCTGTTTGTAGAAATTCAGATCTGGCCTGGAAATTTTGTCAAGTTTCTAGTAAGTTTTTGTTTTCATGAATAATTTATCCTCAGGTCTTGTGACTATTACCTCTTTTCTTTCTTTCTTTTTTTT
>PVLC010000365.1:145649-195331 GCA_004027655.1 Graphiurus murinus | reverse complement strand
ACCCGGCTCCTATTACCTCTTTTCTGCATCAAGGGAGCCCAGGTATGAAACCCAGATCCTTTCCCATTTTTCAAAGAGCCTATATTCATCCACTTTCTGTTGCCAACAACACATAACACAGACTGGGTGGGTGATAGGGAAGGAGGTTTGTTTATTTTGTCATGGTTCTGAGGGTGTAGGTGTGATCCCAGGGATCACACCTGGAGATGGCTTCTTCCTGGCAGAGACCCGAGGTGGGGCAGGGCATCACAAGGTGAGAGCCCAGGGGCGCCTGTTCATGTATCTATTCTGATCTCTCTCACTCTTTCTATAAAGCCACCAGAATTCAATCACAGAGGGGAGAATTCCACCCTAATGGCTTTAATCCTAACCACCTCTCGAAAGCTCTTCCAAACACCAGAGTTGGATTAGGTTTCCAACCTCTTAATACCTCATAATGGGGATTCAACGTCAACACATGAGCCCTTGGGGAAAACACTCAAACACTTAAACCACAGCAGAGCTTACGCGGAACACTGATGAGCGGGGTTCTCACTGAACCAGGGTGGGAGGCATGGTGAGAACCAGAAGGGGTATGTGATTCTGCAGTGCAAGCCATTTCCAATGGAACCTACTGCTGCCAGGGGATCTCTCAGTGATCCATTTCTGGGCTTGACTTCTCTACCTTTTCTGTGCTCCTTTTCTTGATCTGTTCTTTCTCACTCTCTTGTAAAGGCCAAACTCCTCTTTATCTCCTTTGCAATCTTTAGCTGCTCTAGGACCTCATTGCCTGATCCATGCCCTCAGGTCTCCCCTTTACCTCAAACAGTTTATTGAGATATTTTACCAAAAGATGGTTCTTTCTTCAAATAATTGCAGTTTCCATCTCATGTGATTCTCATATCATCCCTTCATTCAAGAGATATTTACCGAAGTATATGGTGTGCTAGGCACTATGCTATGTGCCATAAACACAGGTGTAAAGGATGAGGTTCTTATCTTGTAGCACAAACTCTTATGGGGAACACAGACGTACCCTGGAAAGCTTTATTTGCAGTGCGTACACAGCACAGAGAAGAGGTGGTTTCAGCCATCCAGCACAATAGACTGATGCCTTTGCAGGGGCTTAGGGAGTGACCGAACTAGAAAAGGAAGGCAGTTTATCTAAACTTTTTCAGAAACTTTGGTTATATATGATAGGAAGTAGTCATGGTGGTACTTGGATGGGAAGGGAACTCTGGGTGGTATTAACTCATTATTTCTGTAGCCAGCTTAGAGGTTGACAGTGGAAGCAAGCAGATAACCAAGGTCACTGAGGTTTAATAAACTTTTCTGGTATTTGGCCTTGTAGAAGCAATCAGGAGTGTGGTACAGTGGAAATTCCAATAGTCTAGACGTGTCTATTATAAATCCATTAGCTGGAAGGTAACTCTGAGCAAGCTGGGTATTTCCTGAGACTCTCTTTGCTTTTAGGTAGGGGAAAAAACACTTTTCTGCAAGTTATCATGAGGATCAAGTGAGAGAATGTATGTATATGCTATTTAAAAGAAAGACATGAATATAATACATGAATTCATCAATATTAACCAAATTTCAGTAGGATATAACTTAATGTCCAGAAATTAAAATCTGTAGGGTTTATGAACCCAAAGTTAGAAGCCTTAAAAAGTTTTCATGAATATGAGTATGGTAGATAAATGAATCTCTCATAGTCAACTTCCTTGTATTTTATATTTGCCTGTATTTGGCAGCATTTATAAATCGATGAGCCAAGGGAAACCTGAGGATGATGACTCCAGGATTCTTAATATTGACCGTGGTTCCCACTTTTGGTCCATTAAATCTGATGGTGACTCCCCTTTGCCTGTGTGTTTTAATAACAAAGAAGGCCATGAGTCAACTTACAAAATAGCATACTGCCACATCACTTGAAGCTCCCCACCCCCCACAAAAAGGCACACCAAGATCTCTGGAAAGGATCCTACACTTTTAGCTGGCTCTACACTGAATTATTTCAGGAAATTGTTGCAAGAGGTACAAAGCACTTTTCACACAGAAAAGGCTCCAGGAAAAAAAAAAAAAGTACCATGATTTATTTATTGATGTAGCTCAGTATATAATTCTCAAAAGAAACATTTTACAATATATTGGACTTAGAAATCATTCGTTAATAACATTCTTTTCTCAAGTACAGAATGAATTATTATTTGTAGTTTCACCATTTGTAAAGATAATGTACAAGAAAAAATCCAGGTTTTGATCACCCATTCTTTTAAATTTAAAAACTTCCAGCAAAGTTTCTTAATGAACAAAATCATAGTGAGTAGAATTTAAAAATTATTCTTTCTTAATTAAATGTTTTGTATAGGTCTGTTATGTTATGAATGTAATTTGGGAAACAAGGAGATTGTTTACATCTATGATTTATTTAGTATGTTTTGATGTATTCCAATTAACATTCACCTTTTTTTTTTTTTTTTTTTTTTTTTTTTTTTTTTTTTTTTTTTTTTTTTTTTTTTTTTTTTTTTTTTTTGCAGTACTGGAGATTGAACTCAGGGGCATTCTACCTCTGAGCTATACCCCCAGCACTATTTTTTATTCTTTATTTTGAAACAGGGTCTCCCTAAGTTGCAAGTGCCTCACTACGTAGCTGAGGCTGGCCACAAACCCGGATCCTCCGGTCTCAGCCTCCCGAATGCTAGACTACAAGCATGGGCCACCATGCCCGGCTGCAACATTCACTTTCTTTGAAGGGTCAAAAAATAAAATATAGTAGGACAGTTCTAGGATGAGAATAAATTGATAAATCAACAATAAACTTGATCTGTTCCTTTACTCAGTATTATACTTAAAAATAGAATATAAGACTATACATTTCTATTCAAAATGACCCAAAGCATCTAAGTACACATCATTCTTTAGTTTCAGCCTGAAAAACAAATATTTAATAGAATTTTAAAGTTGTTAACAGAATTAATGCAATTACTTCTAGCCCTATCTTTTCCTGGTTTGGTAAATATTTGGCTGACCATTTTTTTATATATATAATAATTACTCTTTAAAGCTTTCATTTGATGAAATGAAAATTTTAGTTTCTGATTTCATGTAAAATAGGAATTGAAACGTGAACTAGTGCTATATTGTTTTGATTATGTTGAACGATAACTAATTATATTTTAGGCCAACTTTCTTCATGATCAGTGCAATTATGAAATTATTAAGATCCGTGAATGTGGCTAAGGTCTTCTGAGTACACTGACCTATTTATAGAAGTTTCCCTCTTCCAAAAAAAATGTTCTTCGAAAAATTTAATGTTTTATTTCTAACCTTTTGAAAAAAGTACATTTAAATAAGAAATATACAACAACCTGATAACAATAAGTATTCTCATATAAACACAATATTCCCAAGAGGGTAGGAAAGGAAAGATGTCTTAAAAATTATGGTGATTTAATTTTATTTTGCCCTGGGATGACATTCTCTTGAGTATTTGTGAAAATGAAGATGAATATGCAGGGATCCATTCGGTTGATTTTGTGCCAGATGGCCAGTTGCAGAGCTGAACTAAGCTTCACTGATGGATTCGTTTTTGCCATATTGCAGGCTGGCGTTCACCAGAGTTCACATCATTCAAGTACTAACAAATTCGGTAGGTTAGTTCCTTTTAATTCATCTTAAAACACTTTCTTAGGATGACCTCTGCTTTAAAACATACCCTTTTCTTTGTTATGGCAAATGGTCAGTTCTGCCAAATAGTTTCTTAAATTTAACAGAAAAGCCACTTATACTTTCAATGCACTATTTTGTGCTCATAAGATAAATTATTCATATGGAATGACAGACATTTAAAGTTAATAAAATAATTACCTGTTCAAATGTGGGGGCAAAAGCCATAATATAAAATGCTTATGATTTAAATGAATAAGTCTACAATAACTTCATGGGAAAACAGAGGACAGAGTTTCTACCTTCATGGTGCTTCATCATGGCTTTGAGGAGAAGACACGTGCCATATCTATTTTAATACTGGTGTCAGAAGAACTTACACACACACACATATGGGATATAATTACCCAGAAATCTATACAAAAGCTGAGTGATTAGTGAAAATATAAATGACTAGGGTCCAGAGTAAGGTATTCTGTTATAGCATACGTTAATACCCTCTTGGGGGAATTTGGACAATTTCTCACTCCTGTAGTTCTCTATTTTGTTTGTCAAAACTACCTACTTTAAGGGAGACACAAAGAGAAGTGTGATAAATACAAAAGTCACACACATGTCCTGTCTATTCTCTTTTCCAGAGCTCTTCATTTAGGCTCTTCTTAAGTCTAATTTGTGCAGGTTTTGAACATTTGAACATAAGGTGACATAGTGAAATAGAGTTTAAGAAGCAAACAGTAGCACAGCAGGTATCAAAATCCTGAAGAAGGAAAAAATTACTAAAGAAATATTGACTCGAGGTGAGTTACTACACCAATGTATATTTCACTCATGGTTGCATCTACACTAAACTCAAAGGGGTAGTTGCATTTTCAAAACCTCAGTGCCTGCCATTTAAAAATATACATTATATGAATTACTCTACAAAGAGATGTGTTTAAAGAACTATATTCTTAGCATAAAGTCCCTTAATTTAATTTTTGTGGTACTGGGGATTGAACCCAGGGGCATTCTACCTCTGAGCTACACCTTCAGCCCTATTTTTTATTTTATTTTGTGGCACTGGGGATGGAAGCCAGGGACATTCTACCTCCGAGCTATACCCTCAAACCCATTTTATTCTTTTATATTTTGAGACAGAGTCTCACTAAGTTGTGGAGATCCTAATTAAGTTCTTGAGTCTGACCTTGAACCTGCAACCCTCCTGTCTCAGCCTCTGGGATTACAAACATGCAACACCATGCCTGGCTTTATTTTTTATTATGAAACAGGGTATTACTAAGTTGTGGAGGGCCTCGCTAAATTGCTGAGGTTGACTAAGAACTTGTTATCCTCCTTTCTCAGCCTCCCAAGTACTGGGATTACAGGTATTGGCCACCAATCCAAGCTCTTTATTTTATTTTTTTTCTAAGAATAAGATGTTCTTATTAATAATCCCCCAAAACCCTTAAAAAAACATCATAAACACAACAGATCACAATTTTGAATACTCTATTACAGAGGATTTTGAACCTTTATTGACAGAAAATTTCACAATGTTAGGGGAGAACTATAACATGAAAAACACTTATCATAAAAAAATCATCTATAGGAAAAAATATCAAGCTTTAAATTTCTAGTTATTCATCTCCACAGAAATTTTAGAGAAAAATTGTAGGGGAGGAAAAAAGAAAGGATTATCTCAAGGTGCATAAGGCCAAATTCTAATCTATTTTAGTTCTCATTTATATGTTTATCAAGATTGTGTAATATCTTCTGTGAATGATGGGTGGATGAAAAATTTAATAAGAAAACAGGTTTTATTGTGAAAGGAGCACTAAAAATGGCATTACCTAGAAATGAAATTTGACCTTTATTATTTCAGTTGAAAGAGGAAAAACTTGTCAAATTGTTCAGAGAAATTAGCTTTTTTTCATCTTCTGAAACTTGTGACTGACTGGATGTATAAATTTTCACTATGCCCCAAACTACCATGACATCCACGTTCTGGAGAGCGATCTGCAAATCAAGCAGAGCAGTTAACACTGCCGAGTATAGAAGGAAGGAGATTAAAGAGTGAACCCACAGCACTCTATTGACCTGGGTCCCCACATTAACCTGATCTGATCCTGTAATTACTATGAATAGAATAGGGCTTACAGTTCTTCTTAATAACACCCCAGGCTTTTTTATTCTATGAAGAGATTTTCTATTCATGTCCTTTACTCCTTTCCAGATTTACAGATTTGTAGCAGGAGAGAATGTGTGTGGCTTTGCTAAAGCACCAGGAGGGAAAGTTACCTAAATGCTCAGGGGCAGTGAGTGCCACAGCCCAACATGGCCATGGTCTTTGTTTTTTAACTGAACTTAACGTTTTGTGTAATATTTTTAATTATCCAGTTGACACTTGCTTCTTAGGGGTAATAAGAGTTGGGTTACAAAATCGAGTAATTATAAGGAAGATTTGGCTTTAAATATAGGGAATTGCTAAAATATCATAATTTCCTCGCATTCTCATTGTAAATTTTAGAGCACTTATCTATAAACTTATACTGAAAACCATTAGCTCCTTTAACCTCATCAGAATGATACATGGTCAGGAAAATCATGTATATAAGTGATATACAATACTGTAATTAATAATCTATATTTTCTTTCAATTTAGAAAAACAGCTGCAGCTAACTGATAAGGTATATTATGGGAATAAAGTAAGAACTGACTGTTAATAATTATGATTTAGGGTAATCAAAAGCAGTGATGTAATCATTCACTTTAAAAAATGGATTAATGTCTATAAGTAGTTGACTGAGTTAAGGATTAAGGTAAATGGTCATCAAAGTTCTGAGGTGTTGTCAATTTAGATGATCCTGAAGTCTTCTAAATTAAAATAGGAGTCTTATGTCTGCATCGGCAGCTCTTAATTTTCATTGCAATTTTGCAAATCTGCAAAAACACATCTTGGTCATTTAGAAATGTTAAGTATGGCCTGGCATGGTGGGGCACGCTTGTAATCCCAGTACTTGGGAGGCTGAGATGGGAGGATAGGGTTGGCGGCCAGCCTCAGCTACTTAGTGAGTCCCTCCACAACTTAGTGAGACCCTGTTTCAAAATAAAGAATAAAACAGGGCTGGGGGTGTAGCTCAGGGGTAGAATGGGTTTCATCCCCAGTACCCCCCCACACACACACACAGAAGGAAAAAAAAAAAAAACGAAAGAAAGAAATGTTAAGTATGCTTGGGAGTGATGTGAGCGAGAGTGTGAGAAAGTCCACACCAATGGTCTGTAAATCTAGGACAGAGAAAGAATCCGCATGTTAGAGGACCAGCTCAATCCTACCCAGCATCTCAAGGAAGAATACATTTGTATCATTTCCATTAATATTATATTTGTCAAAATAATTATCTTTCTCAAGTGTTAGCAGGAGTCATTCTTTCCAAAAGAATAACTAAAACAAGCCCATTAAGAGAATAAATTGTTGGTTGAATTTTTTTGAGTAAATATTTAAAAATTAAGTATGTTCACACACAAAAAAATGGGAGCTACATAGTAGAGTAATACTTTGACAGTTATGGGATATTGGATAAATGATATAATTTCATTTCTTTTTAAAGTCTCTGTTTAGAGCAATTAATACCAGTAGAATATAGCATTTAATATCAGAACTTTGTTTTAAGATCTTTTATCATAATTTTCTCCTCCTCTCAAATAGAAGAATTATTATGTCAATTTGATTAGACTGTCAAAAGTCTCTTTGTGGTATTTTACTGAGAGTGTGAACAATCTATATCATGCTTTTAAGAAGTAAGAATTTGAAATTAGGCAGGTTAGTAGTTGGCCAAACAAATTCAGTTTGCTGGTATTCACTATGAAAACTATATTGTTTTAGAAAATGTCATGTTCATAAAATCTATTTAGTGGTGGGATTCTTTGATCTATTTTGGTATTTGAGTTTTTACTGTTGAAAGATACAATAATCTGACTAATGATATCATGATAATATTTCAGGTTAAAGGAACCAAGTTAGTAATTAGTAACTTTAGAGAAGTATATATGTTTTATACTTTGTAATAGTATGTACTTTGTAAGGCATCCACAGTGAAACCCCATTTTTTTTTGTAGCCTTTTTTTTTTTTTTTTTCTAAGCATTAGAATGAAATAGCATTTGGAACCAGTAGGGTAGTTTTCATCTGTAGGATTAAAAAGAATCTGAACAGAAAATGGATTCATATCATCTTTTTTTGGTGTACCAAACAGAAAAATATACAGCAGCTGATTTAGTATAAGTGAGTTGAATTTTCCCTTCTGGTGGGCTTTTTAAACCTTTAGTTGCTGTTCTTATCCTTGGTGTGTGAATATCATTTTTTTTTATATCACTTTTTGTTTAAAGGAGTTTCATGTGAAAGCCCACAAAAAATAGCTTAGAATCTGATTATCCTCTTTCCATGAACATTTTTATAGGTTTGGGTCAGTATTATACCTCTGCTCAGCTGATTTCATTTGTACCACATTCTATAATGACAAAATTGTTCATGAATGAGTGGGCATCAGAGTATCACAGTCTTTGGGACCAGACAGTATTTCATCTGAAAAACACAAAGGGCCAAAATGGCCATAATAGATAAGGATGCTCTTAGAAAGGCTATAAGTTAGTGAATTCTTATTGTTATAGTAGATGATAGCGTATAAACATTTTCCCGTCTTGAAAAAAATTAAGCTGAAAGAGAAGATAGAGGAGGAAAAGTATTCTAAGAAACTCTTCCCAAATACTCAGTTTATGCTGTTTGACTTTAAAAGTGTCTTAAATTATTTGGATTATCTCTATCCCAAACTTATTTGTTTTTTTCAAGAAGTTAGAATGTGATTAGGGCCTTTAAGTTTAACATCAGAAAAAAACAAATAATAAATTTTTAAATACAACTACTATTGTATTTTAATGTCATAAATGTATGTTTTAAAGTAATAGATCATAGTTTACAGAATCACTCACAGAGTCAATTACAATAATGTCTGATGGGAATGTAGACTCTGAGTCCTGAGGAATTTATCTCAGGCTTTAGCACCATATTGAGTGTAAATAAAGAATTTTTCCAAAGTTTTATAGAAAAACAACGAACCCCTTATGTGCTTGCTTATTTACAGTTATAAATAAATGAATACTTATGTTGATTTAGTAAAATGACATTTAATAGTCTATTTTGTCATAATAGTATATAAAATGTGTTATTACTTTACAGTAATACTTTATAGTAATTTATTTTGATTTATATTTTCCTACTGCTAGAAATCATTCTAAAATTATTTAATTTATAAAGTTATACTCAGCAGAAACTTTAGCAAACATGACTTTAAAGATTATAAAAGAGGATGAGCCATTTTATTTCCAAATATAAACAGAGCAGCAAGATTCACAAATTTACATTCAAGGAGATAAAGTCTGGTAGGTAATTCTGCTTTTAATTAACAGAAATTATTCAAAAAGACATGAATCTTTGAGGTTTTTTTCTATGTAAGAATACTTAGCATTTTAATTTTATTATACATTTGGTGACTGCATGGAAATTATACAAACACAGCTAAATGCCCTCAGGAGTTTCAGTTTCTTTTTAAAAAAATTACTACAAATTTTTCCCTCCCCTCCCCTCCCCTCCCCTCCCTTCCCCTCACCTCCCCTCCGCTCCCCTCCCTTTTCTTTTCTGTCCTTTCCTTCTTTCAAGACACATATTTATTATATAGGCTACACTGGGCAAGATTTACATATTTAAATAGTACTACTATTTTTATTCATTAAAACATAGGTCTGTTGGGAAAAGAAAACACTTAAAAACATGTTTTTCTTCTTTGCTAGAAAATCTTATGTTTCCTTTTAAAGGAAAAATAATCAGCAGGGTTGGAAGGCAAAACATCATACTGCTATCTGAATGGTATAGGTAAAACTAAAAATTAAATTAAAATGAGGATCCAGAGCAGCAGCAGCAGCAGCAGTACAAACATGAGCTTCATTTGAGAAGTCTCTTCTTAAACACTCGTATTGCTGTTGCTTTGCATCACTTATGTGGAATTGACGGGGGCTTGGCCATGTTATAGATAATTCCTTTCCTTAGATTTAATATGCATGTTAAGAGGATAAATAGTATATGTCTTTTTGTACAAAATTCTTGTCTGTAAGGACCTAAACAGAGTTTCCATTTTCCAGTTTTTCTACCATATATTTCTTTTATGGATTATCAAATGCAGATATGCTAGAATTCTGGAAAACAAAATAAATAGTGACCCCTTGTAAGGTCAATTGCATTCTTTATATCTTTGCAGAACTTTAGTTATACCTAATTTTCCCATGGACATATGTATGTGTGTGCCTGTGCCTATGTGTACATTGACCATAGATTTATAAGCATTAGGTCCTTTATCTAAGAAAGTCTATAGCAGACTTACATACTTGTCTATTAGTAGTGTAATATGTAAAATTAGTAGCATAATGTATGAAATTAGGTCTGTGATCATGATTTTTTAAAAGCTTATAGACAGTTTCAACTTGCTAAGCACCTATTTTGGGCTGTGTATTTTTCATACAATTAATTTTGAGGTATATATTAATGTCCTATTTTACAAGGGAAATTAAGTTTCAGACAGGCCAAAAGGTAATTCAGTCAATAAAGTATGTGAAAGTTGGAGTTTTTAACCATGACCACTTATGTGCACTTGGTCTCTTTATCCCAGCATTTTTAAAAAGATCTAAAGTTTACAAAGTATCATAATGTAAAAGAGTCCAAGCTAACAGTTTTAATAAAGAATAAATTCTAAAAACTTAAAAAGCAAATGAATTTGCTGGCATTTAAGGTAGCTCCACACTTGATAGTTTGACAAGGGATAAATGTGTGTTATTTTACATTTTATAGAATGGATTTAAACAGGCTGGGAGATCTATATACTTTATCCAATGTAAGTGGCCTATTGGGCATAAGTGTTTCAAATGTAGTCTTCTGTTTGCAAATCAGAACCAAGCACTAGATAATATATGGCTGAATGAGATTAGAAAGGAGATATTAAGGATCTCTTCTTGATTCTTTGTTCTTCAAAAGAAATGACAAATGTCTATTTGGACATGTAAATTGACAGGTGGACTTAAATAGATTGACATCGTCTCTTTTCTTAAACTTTTTTAGAGTTCCTTTATTTTATATAAAATACATTCTCCTGTTTCCCCATTAATAAAACACCTCTATTTTGGCTTATTTAATTCTATTTTATACTGTAGAATTATTAAAATTTCAAATGTCAACAATTACATTTAGTCCCCATTCCTGGAAGAGAAGGGGAATTTTCTTTTCCAAATAATTTTAATTTTTTATTGGGTGTTCCAAAGATGTAATAATGATAGAATAAATATAATGTAGATTTGATAATGCTTGTAGAAACATTCATTGTGTTAGCTTTTTCAAAACTCCTCATTTCCAGTCTGACCATTCTATCAGCTGTCAAGAAGTAGATGGGTTGACAGAGGGGAATTCAACTGCAAAGTGTTTAGACATTCCAAATTTTCCTTATAAGTCACCCATGTAAAAGGTCTGAGGGATCCTGGACCAAAGTGTAATAAACCAAATCATTTTAAATGAATTTTAAGGATTGATACTTTTGGTGACAGTAGCAAATGACTGTGCTTTCCTACCTATTTATTCAAATTAGTAATAGGAAAATGAACACACCAGGGGTAGAGTCTGGCTATCGTCCTTTATCAGAAAGTAATAATTTATGGCCAGACATAACATTATCTTTAACCTTTGTACTATTCTTGCCACAAAATGTTTAATATAAATCTAATCAGTAGAAAATGATTATAGGAACTTTAAATTGTAAGCCCTTTAAACAACTCACATTGGTTCTTCAAAAGTTTCAATATATAGAAGATAAATGCAAAAGGGCCACTGCTGATTAAAGGCAACTAAAGAAATATACAATTAGATGCAATATGTGAACCATAATCCTTGATTGGATTCAAACCCCTCTGACTGCCTTAATGAATTAAAGGACATTATCAAGAACTGGAGGTGTTTTGCATTTGGACTTTATAAATAGGAAGTATTATTCCAACAATGTTAAATTTATTAACTATGATAATAGCATTGTGGTTTATGTAGCAGAAATGCCCTTGCTCTTTGGAAGCACATGCTGAAGTATTTAGGGGTGAAATTTCATGTTGTTTGTAGCTTAAGTTCAAAAGGTTCAGCATAAGAAAATATGTTATGGGTTGAAACATGATATTGCCAATATTCAGCAAGTTTCGACTGAGAAAGAGAAAATGAACGTGACAACATTAATCATTGGTGAATGAAGTGAAGAATATATGGGTATTTGTTGTGCTACTTCAAATTTTCTATACCTTTGGTACTTTTCAAATAAGATGGGAAAATGATTGCATTTATTTCTTCTTTTAGCAAGCTATAAAAATAATTTAGCTGATGCTGGCATACTGTTCTCAAGGTACATAGCTAATTCCTATTATTCAAGCCAAATAAAACCTTCTCATTCACAGTCACGGGATTTAGTACTCAAATTATCCAAATAATTGCTTTATAGATTCATGTCACTTTTAGAGAACATAGCACTTATGGCTCATTCATTAGAAATCCATTTTGTAGTATAGTTTGTGTCTCTAACCATAGACGTATCCTTTGCTGCATTAATTGGGGTATATTCTACTATTATAGAACGCGAAGATTCCAATACCTTAATTTGGCAGTGGCAAAGTTAAATCACCATCTTACTTTAAATTTGTGCAAACTAATTTTTTGTTCATGTGTATTTATTATGCAAATCAAAATGTAATATCTTGCAGATTAATGTAAAATGTATTGAGAGACGGTCGCTGTTTAAATCATCCACGATGGTTTTACATTTCTTATTGTAGAGAAGACTTGGTTTTGAATTCTGGTTGGTAAGTTTGCGTTGACTTGAGTGTGAAGTGTCTGCTCTGTATGGCAGTGAAACGCAGGCTGTAATGAATAGGCCACAGCTCCAGTGTGCAGGACTGCAGAAGGTGCCCCTGTTGTATGTATCAGGTTGGGGATTTGTTTTGTGGTGATCACCCTTTCTGATTTGAAGATTGCATGACAAGGAACTATTAAAGTAAAGGGCACAGAATTCAATTCCTTGATGTCGCTTTTCTTGGACAGGCTTTAAAAATAGGTTATTTAGTGTTATCTGGATTTGTGCATTAAAGCAGCCCTGCGAACAGTGCTAGGCTGAAGGGTCTATTGGTGTTTTCATTTTCAGGGTTTCTAGACTGGATCTTGATTCTCTAAACCCAAATAGGCTCCCATTTAAACGGTGGTGAATGAGGTCTGTGGGAAAATGCATATTTTTTATGCTATACTGAATTTAAAAAATGAATGTTTGGTTTAATATATGCTGAGAGGTGAAAAATGAAAACATGGGATTAACAGAATCATCCTAACATTGGATAATTCAACATTTTGGATTCTTTTTTTTAAAAAAAGGTCTATGAATTGTGCAATTAAATATCTACTTAAAGATCCATTAAAATGGTAATTACAAGTTTCAGAAATTTTTGTGTTATATCTTAATCATGAACATATTAATGTGCTACATTTTAGCTATTGTTAAATTTCACCTCTTAAATATGTTTAAGTAAGGCTTTTTAGAATGGGCAATTATGCCTTATTATCATGTGCTATTCTATTAATATAAAGATAATGCCACTAATATTGCATATATACATATATACACACAGATTTTATATACTTCTATTTCATTCAAGAAATATCTTTTGTGATATGTGTGTATGTAAGCTTTTAAATGATATATAATAAAGAAAGTTGTGATCACTTTCTACATAAATATTAAACCTGGATAACTGTCTTTAATACTTGATACTACCCATGTCTTTCTCAAAGCTGTTTTAACACAGCTCCATTTCAGCTGTTTTATATAAGTTCAGAAATGCATTTGATAAATATTTTGTGGATTCATGATTATTTTAAAATATTAAAAAGCTAAAAACAAAAGGTGACCGTCCTATATTATAAAACAAAAATACTGTCTCTAGAATCTCATTAAGTACAATGAAAAAAACTGTCTTCTTGCTTGTCTGCTAGTAGTATTACATCTCATAAATTAGAAAGTAAGTGGTTACATTGCCCTTAAGTAACATACTGGTTTTTAGTGATAATTCTTCAGTTTTCATAAAGAAGTAGTGTATCTTCAAATAAGAAATTGAAGGATTAGACTAAGGGTAGTAAATATTTATTATTTCGGTAATGTCAAGCCTTTATTTACAAAAACATGGCCAACTAATGCTATCTTGAAAATTATTACTAAGTTAATAATATTGTCCCCACACATAAGGGATCCTGTCTTTTATGGAATAAATTTATTAGATATTGTGATATCAAGGATCCTTGCAATATTCAAGGCTCATCAGGGTTAGATAAAAAAAAATATTAGTTGGAAGGCAGTATCAGTGGTAGTTTTCCTAATACCTCTGATCTTGAGTTTTCTTTTTAAGGACTTTGATATTGGAATCACATGCTGCAATATTTAATCTTGAAGGGATGAGTTAAGGATAGGGGCTTAAGATGGCTTAACTGGCATTTCTGCTTACATTTTAAAGACTTGGATCAGTGTCATCTGAGGTACCCTTGCAGTTTATCCTGACACAACTGAAAATATTAGAAATAACAGAAGGAACTTTGCAACAGGGGCTGTGCTGTACATATTCAGCTAATTTATATTTTGACTAAGTTGTGTGTTTCATACAAAGATTTCTATGGACATGGATTTTTCTTTTTCCTGTTGACATTGAATGAGAAAGCAACAAAAATTTTTTTTTCTTTCCTGAAAGCCAACAGTATTCTATATAAATGGGTTCAGACTTAATTTTAATGGAAGTGAAACATAGTCAATAGAGGCAAATTAAAACCATAGAATTTTGTAATCTTAGTTTAGCTATAATTGCAGCAATAAAACAGTGGAAAGAATAATTGTGGAACATATGTTTGTGAGTGACATTATCTAGGTGACTTCCCCTTTACGGCAGAGTGCCGCCGTCCTATTTGTTTCCCCCTCCCTATGTATTGGAATGACAAACCTGCAAGCCTGGAGTTAATGCTGATTGCAGCAGCTGCTTACACATGGAGTCTCCATAGCAACTGCGAAGGTTGCCATGCAACCATATTCTTTTAGGGACAGTGAAAATGCCCAAAGGCTTACTAAAAATACATGGGGAAAAAATCTGAAATTTTCTTACTACTTTTAGTGGTTATAAAGAACTATGATACAAGTTGAAAGCACAGGTCAAGCAAATAAAAACCCAGCCCCGACCTTTCAAAAATTGCTTGCTGTTGCCTGAAATCTCAAGCTTTATTCACAGAGATGACTTTTGATCGATTGTAAAATTGGTAGCTTATGCTAGGCAGCCCTTGAAGACGGGAAGATTCAGTATGGTGCTATTGGTATTCCTCGTAGGGTTAAAGGTCAGTAGAAAGTCATCAATGCAATATTGATTGGTGGGGCTGAAAAATGCCCGTGTTTACACCTTCTCACTGCTTAGGGTTGCGTACCAAACCTTAAGTAGACTCATGCAGCCTCTGAGCGTGCTCTGGAACAAACCATTCCATCAGCAAATGTGACATCACTTCAGTCAGCTCAGCTGTTTCTGCAGCTTTCTATAAATAGCTAGATAAAAAAAAAAAATTGAAGACTACTTGCAGAGAATTTAGCCAACCGATCTGCTTATCCAAATCATTTAATACAGGTTAGGATTCTGGGTTTTGAAATCTTCGGTATCCATGTTTTTCAACAGAAATTGTCATTTTAATAGCAGAATCTTTTTTTTGTATACATATGAGTGGTTTGTGTATATATAATTTTATCATAGCTTGACTCTTTAATACAGTGGCCCCATGAAAAACTGAATAGATCTTGGCTAGCATCTACTGGAGCAGGCTATGTCTTAACATCTATTCATACATATTCACATAATGTGCATCTCTTGATATAAAATTTATTGTTTTAGGAACAAAAATTCAGTTAGCAAATAATAGGTCAGACAAGATAGCTATCATCAAATTATAATGTTGTAAGGTTTATAACTTAGCTGAATAATAATGATATTAATATTTTAAAAATATAAGAAAAAGAGTACATATGCATTTTCTTTAATCATATTTTACTTTTCATCATATCCTAAGTTTTTTTCTATGCATTTTTCTCAAAGACAGTCAAACAGTTATATTTTAAAATGAATTGATTTCTTTTTGAACACTCTTGAAATTGTAAACCCTTCATATTAGAGAAATAATAACATAATCTCTTGTGATTGGGGCATTTCTCAATTTTCCTTAGATTTTGTACCAGTAAAGATGATAGCAAGTTACCTGGGCCATAATAATAGAGAATTTCACTACTTCAGATAGTCAAGTCAGACTTCCTTAAAACCTGTTATAACAGACTGTCTACAATTTATCAAAATATGTGGTTAGCTCACTCAATCAAGTTAGACTATCAAATGAATGCTTTGTTTCCCAAACTTCAAATATTCATACTGACCTAAGATGAGAGTATCTATGTATACCTGGAAAATAGAATAATCCTTCATCAGCTTGAAGCATCCTTAAGAACAATGATGAACACCCATCTAGAAAGAAAAGCTCATTCTACATACCAGATACTTTATTATGTCATTTCGGGCATTTTTTTCCCCCCTTGCTGCCAGCAGTTTGTTTAAAATACTTTTATCCCTTTCTTTAGGAAAGATTACAATGGACAATATAAATTTTACTCAAGTTTGCTCTTTTCTTAAAATACTGAACCAGATATAACTAGACTATTGTGTGTTTTTTTCTGTTAAGTATCCCTCTTTATTGACAATTCATAAAGACTATAGCAAATGATGCTAAGTTAGGGATTAAATTAAGAGCTAAATTTGTTTTTAAGGGAAGTTTTACTTTATAAGTTAAGCAGATGATACCTAGAACCAGGCATGAAAGCAATCTATAGTCGAGTGATATGAAAATTTTTGAAAAGCCATTATGAAATTAAATATGTAAAATATTTATTAACTACTCGATCTGATACTGAGTTATCTGGACCTAGAAAATGCATTTTAAAATTTAGAAAAATTTGAATTGATGTTATTTTAATAAACTGTAAACGTGTATATGTTAACTATGCAACAAACATTATAAATCATTTATAGAGCAGGGCTTTAATTTTGTCCTCCACAATGGTGCTATTTTGTAAAGTGCATATCTTATAAATGGAAACATGATATAGCATGCAAGCTTAAATAAAAACAAGTAAGTGTTATTATATCATTATCTCCCTTACTCTAGTATTTTAAAAACATGAGGGAAAAAGATGCTATTTTTATGATTATTTGTTTTCTGTCTTACATCTATTTGCCTCATATTAAAACTACACATGTTCTTTTTTATTTCACTCTAGTTTAGTTTTAAATTTGAATCTTTTTAGGGGTTAGTTTTGAATTTTCATTCCATGGCCTGTTAACAAATTTAAGAATATGAGTAGACTATTTTCACTAGATTTGATAGCAAGGACTCTTTTTTGGGCAGATCCCCAAAATATTCTGGCTTTGTAAGGTGACAGTAATTTAAATTGTTTTCTCGAAGAGCTATACTAAATAGTGAGAAAAGTTTTGAACAGATTTTATTTGAAAATTGAATAGAAGAATGTATAACTATGGTTATAGCTTTATTTAATTGATCTCAAAATACCCCTACATGTTCATGTATGCCCAAATGTAATACTAAGGCTAAAATTATACTTAATTTTTGAGCATCTGCTTTATATGCTCTCAAGTTTTTAGAAGTAAGCATTCAATAGCTTGGAAAAATACATTATTAATATTAAAGTATAAACGGTATATTAAAATATAATGAAATGCATCTGAAAATAACTATGTGATCTTATTTTAGGTCAGTACATCCTTGGGCATTGTCAACACTAAAAAAAAAAAATCAAACTTGAAAAAAAAAATCTATTTAGCTTTTTTTTTTTTTTTTTTGGACTGCGAACCATTAAATCTCATGAGTAATGTTGAAAAAGCTGGATTGTGCATAGATTTCTCTTTACCCAGGATGCACTTCTGTCTGCAAGATTCTGAATAGAGACACACCTGCTAGCAAGCTGATAACACTCTGGGGTCATTTCATTGAAGAATCTGTCAGCCAGGAGGTACTTAAAATAAAGCCACAGACAAAATCATGACCTGCACTGTTGAGACTAAAAAGGTGTAAAAGCAGAAAAGAAATGTAGATAAATGCACATTCCTTTGTACCATAACAAAACTTCTACATGTAAATTCGACTGAATAGGGAAGAATGGGGAAGAATGTTTCCCTCTACAGTAGAAACAAATTAGATTGTTCAGCTGCACATTTGGCTCTCAGCCAGAGGAGTCGTGTGCCATGCTTGTTTGCTACCAGTGCTGCTTAGATTGGCAAATGCCCATGCAGTCTGAAGAGGGCAGGCGGATGACTGGATGCCTGCCAGGAAGTGTGTGGGACTGATGCCACTGCTGGACTCCATAGCCTGGTAGGAATGAGGAGTACAAAGGCATTCAATAATCTGAATGTCCCTTTGCTTCAAGAGAGTGGTGCCAGGCAGCATTTAATGAGAGATTGCTTTGTTACAAAGTCCTCAACATCAAGTGGGCTGGTGAGCTCATTAACCTGACTGAAGCAAATAAAAAAGGCACGCTCAGAAGACTCCCATGATAGCCTACTCAATGGTGTAAGAGCCCTTTTGCTTCCTTTATGGTGATCCATTAGCAAGCAGCAGTGTAAACACCATAAAGCAAGCCAGGTTTCTGATTGTTCAACTAAAGTCTGTTTCCCCTTGGGGATTACACCACCAGTTGATATAGGATTTTTCCTCTTAAGGTTTCTGTCTACTCTATAATGACCTTCTTTGCAATGAAGGATTTGGGGGTTGCTCTGAACAGCACAGCTCCGGTTAAGGAAACATGAACTGTTCAGGTGTCTCAAAGAAGGTAATGATGTAGGACACAGAGAAACAAACTACAAAGCGTAGTGATCCCAAGAGGAAACCTTGCTGTGCACTTCTGAAGCCCCAAATGGTGAACACATTACATTTCTCTTCCATGTTCCCTTTATTTTTAGCTTTCATGGGGCTTTACGTTTATACCGGAGGTAGGCCACCCCTGCAGTTAGGAGATAGTTCAGTGAGCATCTCTCTCTGAGTGCTCCTCTGACTCTCCGGGGATTCATTTACTCTGCACAGGCTCTTCAGAAAGGATTCATTTCTCCTCCATTTGAAGCATATTTGATGGTTGGTTGTGCAAGAATCCAACTTCCAGTATCTAAACAGAATGCCATCGAATAAAAATGTTTTAAACTGTCAATCTGAAAGGCAACGGAAGACCAAAAAGAAAACACACACACACCATTTTAAGATTAGTCTTTAGAAATCCAAAGGCCATCTGTTGCTTTGTTATGTGTCCAATGATTAATCTGGGGATGTCAGCCTAGGGGGAGTACATGACTCCAGGGATTGGTTTGAGGAATGGGAAGAAAAAGCCTATGGCTTTCAGGTTACCAGTGCAAGTTCAGAAGCAGTAATCAGCTAGTGTAGGTCATGGCTTCTTGATTGACATTTGGTGGTCCAAATGAAATGAATTAATTGTTTTGTCTAATGTTGACTTGAAATGTCTTTAGTAATCAGAATTGTTACCTATAATTTCAAAACTAATCTGGACGTAGGAGTCATTCTTTTTGTTTCCTTCATTTTGGAAAAAGGGTCAAGTGTAAGTATGATGAAGTCATATGAGAGACTATTTTGACACTTTGTTAATTTTTTTAAAATTAGAATATATCAATTTAACGTATGCTTATTTCTCAGTGAAGAATGGAGCCATGATTAGAAAATGAGCTTAAACGTGAAGAAATAATGGAAATTCCTTTATGTTAAAAACATTGAGCCCGTTCATTTGACTATATAAAACAAACGCATCTGTGTAACTCAGTTTTCCAATTTGCTTGAAGAAGAAACTATTTTAAAAGGAGCTTCTTATTTTCATACACAAATGCCTTAAAATGTAATTAATTTGAGTTTGATACATGCATCTATATCTGTAAGTAGGACATGTAGATATCTATACATACAGGTACACACATGCATATTTACATAGTTACATGTAGAAATATGGTTAGGAAAGTTAAGTTGAGAATACTAGTGACTTTACTTTGAACTGGTGACCTGTTTACATTAAAATGGAAGCTTGTGATGGGAAAAAGGACTCTTAATTTGCAAGAGGAAAATTGATTTTTAAAAGTATGGTCAGACCACTAGGATATCAGGAAGGCTTAATGAATATTTTAGTGATATTTTTTCTGGATGGTGAGCTTTAGAGGGGAGCCATCATAATTTATTTTTGTCTTGTTCATTTGTTTTCCCTGCTGTCTTGTAGTGTCATACAAAAATAAATTTAAAAATAAAATTAAAAATTCCTCTAATTTATTGCATTGAGAGAGATAGATGGATAGATAGGGAGAGAAAGAGAGAGAGAGAGAGAGAGAGAGAGAGAGAGAGAGAGAGAGAGAGAATGAAAATGAATCATATAGGAGACAAAGCAAGGGCTTTGAGGTAGTGCAAACTGGTGTATCCTTGGCCAGGTTACTTGAGTTCTCTAAGACTCAGCTTCCCTACAAATAAAATAGATAGGAACATAGGAGATTAAAAGACTCAGGGTTTGAAAAGTCCTATGTACACTGCGGTCACATAGCAGGTAATATTACTATTATTCTTTCAGTAACGTTGCTGTTTTGAGCTCTTGTTTATTCTTTTCCTTTTGTTATGCAATACTTACTATGCTGGACTTATTTTATTAAGACATTTCTAGTGGTCACCATGTGATTATCTTATACTTCCTGTTCCTGCCACTAATAGTAACAGAGAATCTTTTAGGATTGTAAACGTACTATGCCCTCTTTCCCACACAAGCCAACCTCGAGCTGTGATGCAGTCAGCATATTGATCGGTCCTCTCTTGGCAGTTGTTAAATAGCTGCAAATCTGAGAAAAGGGTAAATCCTCCTTTAATCTCCACAGTCTGCCCTATACAGGGATCTGGATTTCAGTATTCTTTTTGTTCTATGTCCAGGTCAAAAATTTTTATCAAGTCCTTTGGTGCTGTGTATGCCCAAGTGGGCCAACAGGAGACCAAGAGCCGCTCCACTAGGAGGCAGCACCGTGTCGCCAGAAGGTCCAGGAACTCAGGTCAGAGAGAACTGGGTTCAAATCAGTCCAGTCATTCTATTTGCATGTAAACTGAACCAAGTTTTTTTACTCCTCAAAGGCTCTTTTTTTTTTTTATGGCTTTTGTTCTTCAGAGAGGGAGTAAGGCTTCTTTGAAGAGCTATTGTGAAGCCATATGGAATAGCAGTGTGCAAAGCAAGGTGCACACGGGTGTTTTGATACCTGTGTGTTTCCTGCCACCTCCCTGCCAGAGCCCCGGAGAAACCTGGAACCCCGAGGCCTGTGGGAGGCAGGGGGGCTGTGCCACAGCCAGCCCCAGCTCTTAAAGTATGTGAGGAAATGGGAGGTGGGGATGTGACTTCATAAATAAGAATGTCAGAGGCCATGGACTGGAAGAGTGTGGAACAGAGAAATGAGTGGCACGCTGAGTCAAGAAGGCAGTGTTTCTGTTCTGCTGTGCAATGAAACTTTGGTATGGCTGATGAGAGACACAGAAAAATGATAGAATTATTTATCATGACAGTCATGATGTAATCTAAGCCTCCATCTTCTCTCCCTCATGCTGTAATCTCTGTGCTGGTCTCCTTCCCACCCATTCTTGCTATTTATTTATTTATTTATTTATTTATTTATTTATTTATTTATTTTTGGTACTAGGGATTTAACCTAGTGGTATTCTACTTCTGAGCTACCCCCTCCAACCCCCCCCCCCTTTTATTTTGAAATAGGGTCTCTGTAGGTTGCTAAGGGTCTCGCTAAATTGCTGAGGCTGGGCTCAAACCTGCGATCCTGTCTCAGCCTCTTAAATTTCATTTCCATCCTGAAGTTGGGTTTGTTTGTTTGTTTTTTCTAAAGCATGTACCCTTAAGACCCTTCCCTTGACTTCCTTAACCCAATTCTTTTAGCCTGGCTAGAAGATATCAATGGGCAAGGGGAATATTCAAAGGAGAAAAGGCCACAATTGCTATGGGCCAAGTCAGTTAACAAAAGCCACCAAGTGAATGAATCCCTTTCTCTCCCTGTCTAGAGCTTGTACATTTAGTACAAATGAACAAGCTAGTGTTCTGCACAGAAAACCAACGTTCTCAAGACCTCAGGCTCTGCGAATTCCTCTCTAGTTATCACTCAGGTCATCCTCCTGTTTGTTATCTCACTTTCTGTCCTTTCCCTGTTCAGAGCCCTTCTATTGCTGGTCCCTCGCCCCCTTTTGAGTCTCACAAGGCCACATGCTACTCTGGCTCTGATTATTAGTTGCAACATTTGCATACGTGCTTGCTCATTATAGTGTTATTGGCTTGAGAAGCAGATCTTGAAACAAAAGGTATCAGGAGTGACACTGTGCATTTCCTTTTGGCAGGGATCTTTTCTCATCTTGGAGTTGTCATTCTTGTGACTGTAAGACTACAAAACCTTTTTTTTTCTGGCTCACGTTACTTATGCCTTCATCTATTCTATGTACCAAAACATGTTCTTCTGAATGTACTGCTACTTACTATGCTTTTATTAACATTAAAAAAATATTGTCAAGCAGAAAAAAACATGATTTATCCTTTCCACTAATTCATCCAAAAATCTATAAGCTTAATATTGTGTTCCGATTTGTTATAAGGCCTCTGACATGTTATAATGCTATTTGTCTCTAAATCTTTCTTCTAAAAATAACCAATGTGTAAACTCATATATAATGCAACCACGAAACATCTAGATATGGCCCTCTGTGCTTTCTGTGCCACTAGAGCCTCTCAGCCAATAAGAGCTAGGGTGCCACTTGGTGCTGCTTTCTCCACCAATGAGTGTTGGTGTACTATACTGCAAATGCTCTCAATTTCAGTCTCTCTTTTGCCTTTATTGTATGTTGTATGCCATTATTGTATGTTTCATTTGGCATGGCCACCAGAAAATGTAATGGATCTGCCCCACCTCCTAAAACACAAAGAATATCTTACCAAACATAAAAATTAACTCCTGCAAGTGGCTGACAGAGCTTAATGAACTAGTAGGGAAAGCCAGGTAGAGATTGCAGGCAATTAAGGACGGGTGCTTTGGCTTTATAAAGGGCATCAAAACATCAGCACTGCATGGAAGTACTGACCAGCCATTCTACGAAGTGCAGTTGTGAGTACATGATGCTGGAGGCATGCCAGGATTTCAGGGGACTGGAAAACCATGAGAGCGACTCTGTCTCTCTGCAGATGATGGGAGCACAGATCGCTTAGCAGCAGTTCGGTTTTTGCTGATTTAGCCCATTCATTTCTAGAAATACAACTCCTCTACTCTATGTCTCCCCTTATATGCCAACTTCTTTGACTAACAGAATTCTCCCATCCAGGAAAAAGTTTCCTTTTCAAATCAGTGCTTCCCATCACCTTCAATGGTTCCCCAGGCCTCTGATGATGGATTTTGGATCATGCATAAATTGTTTCCTGTTTACTTTTCCAGAGTTAGCTTTCATTTCTCATCCTCAGATTGTGCAATTTTGAATGTGCCCGCCCAACTCTCATGATCCTGTCCTCTTGCATAATACTGTGGATCTCTAGCCTTGTATCCCTCCTGGAGAATGCCTCCAGAATCCCCAGAGCAGGGAGGTCCCCAGGCCAGGTCTCTTGTGGGTATGCCTCCACACTGCTAACCTCTCCCTCACTGCTTTCCCCAGTTCACCATTCTATCAATTTATAATGTGAGTGGATGAGGGCAGAGTTATGTATGCACCTTCACTCCCCATTTACATGCGGGGACTCACGTGGTATGCCTGGCACACTGTACACACTCAAATATTGTTCACTGAATGACTGGATCAGCCGGGCATGGTGGCGCATGCTTGTAATCCCAGCATTTGGGAGGCTGAGACTGGAGGATCCGGGTTCAAGGCCAGCCTCAGCTACCTAGTGAGGCACTCCGCAACTTAGGGAGACCCTGTTTCAAAATAAAGAATAAAAAAATAGGGCTGGGTGTATAGCTTGGAGGTAGAATGCCCCTGAGTTCAATCCCCAGTACCGCAAAAAAAAAAAAAAAAAAAAAAAAAAAGAATGACTGAATCAATTCAAATTCACTACTCCATTTTCCTTCCCACCACCCTCCCTTTTCCCTATGCTCTTTCCTTCCCGGTTAATTAATACAATATTCCCCAAACACAATGTGCTTTCACTTTTATCTAATACATTTCTCATCTTGCTTCAGTCAAAAGTGCATTTTATACTTGTTGAAATTGTACTCAGAGCTTCGATGTTTTGTTCTCTCATGTACATTTCCTTATTTTCCCACAAATGATTTGCTTCTCTCCAATATCTTCATTAAAACTTACTTGTTTCATTCTCAGAACTTCTAGAACATCTAATTATATCTTTCTCTAGCACTTTTTTTTTCTCTTTCTCTCTCTCTTTGTTTTCTATTTTACCATTTTGCATGTTCTTGGAAGGTCAAAATTATACACATGTTTTTTATTTTCAACCTGATTTTCCTAGCACTTGCTCATGTGCCTTCAACACAGATTATGTAAACTTTACATTTTTGCTGTTGTTATTGTTTTGTTTTGTACTTGAATTGTAGTTGAAATTTTATTTCCTAGATCTGCAGGAGACTGGGCCTTGGGGGCAAAAGTCCGAGTACAAGCCAAGGCTGCAGGGTGGTGCTGGCAGAGAGACCGCATGAAGGACACTGGGGAAGAAGAGGGGCGTGGCAGTGGGGTGCTTAGGAGTGATGGTGCTTGCCCTTCCTTCCTTCCTTCCTTCCTTCCTTCCTTCCTTCCTTCCTTCCTTCCTTCCTTCCTTCCCATCTTTCCTCCTTCCCTTCCTCTCCTCCCTCCCTTGTTTCTCTATTTTTTTCCCTCTCTCTCTCTCTTTTTTTTTTAGTGTGTGTGTGTGTGTGTGTGTGTGTGTGTGTGTGTGTGTGTGTGTGTGATATTGGGAATTGAACCTAGTGGTATTCTACCTCTGAGCTACACCTCAAACCTTATTTTTTTTTTTAAATAGAGTCTTGCTAAGTTTCTGAGGCTGGCCTCGAACCTGCAATCCTCCTGTCTCAGCCTCCCAAATACTGGGATTACAGGTGTGTACCACAACCTTTGGCTGGCTGGACGGTGATTTCTGCATAGACTTTGTGGGGAATCTGGGTTGGACTGGTAAAGCAGCCAGCATGTTTGGCTCAGTAGGGCTCAATACTTTGCATAAGCCCTGCTTTCCCCTCCAGGAAAATTTACAATCAGTGTCTAGATTATTCTTCATGCTTTTGGAAGTGAATTTGTGGGGTTTGAATTGTGGTTTATTGATATGCAGATGTATGCCTCAAGACATTTGGCTTTGTAGATTATATAATGTTAAACACTAAAAAAAAAAAAAAAGACATAAAGGTTTGGAAGGCATAGAAATTTACTTTTTTTTTCATGGATAGGCTTTCCACACACAAGAAGAAAAATGTTTTAACCCTTTTTAATAAAAGCTCACTTATCTCCCTGACTTCCTTTTGGTATTTTATATTCCTACAATAGTTCCAAAGTTATTCAGTCATTAAAAAACTTATCATAACATTTGATGCAGTCACTGATGCGTTAAAGGTCATTTATGGTTTATGTGAAATTATATTGTGTGAAGTGACATATCAAGTCCCAGTGGGCTCAGGAGAAAATATACTGATTTGGGATTACAACTGTAGTTAGAATCGACGTGAGTTGAACTCTCAGGGCTCTGGAATCCTGCAGACTCTTGGGGAGTGAGGATGTTAATTGCTCATGTCAGGTGAATGAGCACATGGAAACAAAGGGAATCAACTTATTTATTTGAATGCTATAAGATATTTTCAGGTCAGTCCTATAAGTACAGAATCACAGGGTCCTAAAGTTGAAGATTAGAAGAAGTAATTTAACTCTTAGCATCAAATCTGGATCTGCCAAACTTAGTTCCAAAATTACAGAGGAAAGAGAATAAATATTACAGCTTTTCAAACATTGCCTTTTTAAAATTTATTTTAAGGGTGATATGGGTTTATCACTGTTTGATGTGGTAAAAATTAGGATATATTTTATAATTCTTTCTCCCTTTGAATTAGGCCTGGAAGTCTCAGTATATAGAAAATCACTCCTTATTCTCTTAAGGAAATTTCTGTTAGAAAGAAACACATCTCTCCCATTCTCTTGACCTCAGAAGTGACTTTAACTCAGTCCCCATCTCCCACAATTACAGCCTGGTAACTAAAAATGGGACAAAAAATGTCATGATGTTTGCTGCTGTGGCTATAGTTTTCTGTGCATCTTTTCTAAAGTAAGTAATGGTATTATGGGTACAATAATAAAAAAAATGTATGCAGTTTTTTTTCATGCATACCATGAAAAGTTGTAAGAATAGAAAAAGGCCTTAGATTGCAATGAGTTTTTCTCACCATAATCAGTCCTTCCCCATAGCGCATTTATCCCACCATGTGCACTTACAGGGCACATTCTAGTGAGAGTAGTGTAATAAGCAAGCAGACAAACTTCTTGCAGTCTTGGAGCTAGCCTTCCCTTACTAGGCCCTGAGATGTTGGACAGTCTGAAAAATGTATAATACACAATTTTCTTCTCTTAAGAAATGCTGTTCTATCAAGAAGGGAAGAAGAACATAAAACCAACATTTATGGAACTTACATAACAGTACTGTGCAATATGCTTACACAAAAGTAATGTTGTCTAGTGCTCAAATGTCCTTTCAATTATGTATTTCTCTGCTTTTATAGGAAGGTGAAATTCAGTGAAATTAAGTGACTTCCCAAAGGCAACATATGTAGGTGGAGTCAGGACTGGAACCAGGTTTTCCTTTTTATTTCAGGGTTCATTCTCTCTCTCTCTCCCCACCCTCTCTCTTTCTGAAATTATATTCACAAATTAATGTAAGGCACCTTTTTCATAGCTACCAAACAGGAGTTGTACTACAACAGTGCCTTTCAAATTTAGGGAGCACAAGAATCACATAGAGGTTTCTTTGTTTAATCCAGAATCTGATTTAGTAGATCTGGGGTGGGGCTGAGGTATTATAATTCTATAGAAGTCCAAAGTGATGCGAATACTTCTGGCTCAAGGACCACACTTTGAGTAGCAAGAGGCGACAAGAATGCAGAAGTGAGAGAAGAGCTCAGGAGCAGGGAATGCCATACAGAAAAAGTGACCTTTGGTAACTGGAAGAATTTCACAAGGCAAAAATGAGGAGGAGGTGGAGCAAGCACTTTAGGCAGCAGAAAAGCATGAAGGTCGGAGAAATAAATGCAGAATATATTGTGGAGTAGGAAAGAAGCCTAAGATAATAAAAGTATAGGCAATATGCAGAGACATAATAGGTAATTAGTAGCCAGAATGTACGTATTTAGCAGGTGAAAGAGCTCCTCAATGCGAGGCTAATGATTATGGAATTAATTCCAAAGGAAAAAGGCATGCATTAGAGATTTTCGAGTGTTATCTCTTATAGACATCTGATCAAGTTATTGCTTTAAGAAATTTAATATTTAAATCTTATTGTACAATGGTTTAGATATTAATGATAAAATATTAAATTTCAATGAAAGGAAAAAACATGTAAATAATGAGCATGTTTTGCAATTATTTAATATGATAGGTGAGTGTGTGGAGAGTCAACGCTGAATCCAAAGCTTACCATCTGTATTATTAGCAGAATGTTGCTACCATTGACAAACTTGTGGTTCAGGATGATGAGTTTAGAGAAAAAAATAATCTGCCTACACTAATTTGCTCCTCGGATCCTCTGCCTTTCTCCACTGGGTCCATTCTACCAAAACTGTGTTTGGTATCTGAATCAAGTAAGTAGATTTTTGGGCTGACCCCTAGAATGAGGATTTGTGGTGAATATGGCAAAATGGTATTTGGTAGTAAAGACTAGAGTGGGATGTCTGTGCTCAATAGAAAAAGACAAGAAAACTAGAGGTTGTGAGGGAAGAGAAACAGAAAAAATACAGACAATCTCTGTTTACTTTATGTTTTAATGAATTGTGAACAGGTGAAATGAAAATGAAAGATTGAGAAAATAGGAGGATATAGGCTGTGATGAGAGCACAGGGCATTAAAGTAAAATATTTCAGAACTGGGACAGACACAAGTGATGACAGAATTATCACATGAGTGTGTGACTGAACTGGAATAATGGAAGAAGAACACTGAGTGGAAAAGCTCAAGAATAATGCATTCAATATGAATTATCAAATGCATTCTTTTCAGGAGTGATAATATCTACTAGGTGGATATTAGAAGATAGGGTATGGAGAATGTAAGGTTATCAAATTTGAGAATGTGGCTCTGGAATTGGTAGATGATAGTGAGAAAGAAAGTAGAAAATAGTACAGCTGTATGGCATTAAACTTAAAGGAAAAGCAGTTTTGGATAGGAGTGTTAAAGTAGAAGTCTGAAAATGGTCTTATGATCAGGAGGATAGAACTTTCTCTTCCATGGACAAGTATTTATTTATGTGCTTACTTATATATTGGTGAGGGTGGGAGTGGGGATAGGGGAAGTTGCAAAAGAGGGGTTGAGTGCAGCCCTATATCAGAAAGAACATTGACAACTAATTGAGGGATAGAGTAGAAATGGAAAGAAGGAATTTGTATTTCATTGAAGGAAGGAGTTCAAAAGAATGTGTTTGCTATAGTTTGGATATTGACTGTTTCTCAAAGGCTCATGTGTTGAAAGCTTGGTCTCCAGCCTGTAGCACTATTTGGAAGGGGTGGAACCTATAAGAGGTAGATCTCGCATAATGAAGCTAGGTCATGGGTGCTGTGTCCTTGAAGGGGATATGGGAGCCCTGGTCCCATTTTTGTCTCTTTCTGCTACCTGGCTGCCTGAGGTGAATAGCTTTCCTTTACCACATGTTCCATACTACTGGACCTTTCCAATGGTCTAAAAACAATGTGCCGCATAACCTGGGCTTAAATCTCTAAAACTGTGAACCAAAATTAACCTTTTTGCACTATAAGTTGATAACTGCAGGTATTTTGTCTTGTCATGATGGTGGAAAACTGTCTAACAGTAACAGATAACAGATTTATAGAAGCATACTTTTGACTAGTGGTACCAAGATAAGATGGACTACAGTAGGAAAACCCAAAGGGACATTGTAATACCTCTGGCTCCTTGGTTTCTCCCTCAAATTTAAAGGTTCTAGACAACAACTATTACCATAGTGTACCTCACTGATTTTCACAAGACTCTCAGGTTAAAATACTATTGTTTCTATCTTGTAAATGAGCAAAACCATCTTAAAGGAGGTAACACAGTTGGAGATAAGTAGGTTGAGGGATTTTGTGGTGATGGTATTGAATGGGTCATCTCCATGACCAGGCTAATGAAAAGAATTAGAGAGAATTCAACCAAAGATCATTCAGACCCTGAATAGTAGAAATTACCACCAAGTTAGTACTTTTGAGTTTAAGACATATCACTTTTGTAATATACGGAGGAAGAAAAAACATGTACTTTTGAAGTAAAATAGAAGAAAACAGAAGAAAAGTAAACAATGAAATGTTTCTATAGGCATCTTGTCATTATCTTGAATTATTTGCAAAAATGACCAATCCTCTTAATTTGCAGGCATTGTCTGGATCAATGTTGGCAGACTTTTTCTGATGGTAAATAAATGGCTTTGCAAGCCATTCTGCCAATCACAATTACTTGACTTGGATGTTTTGGAATGGAGTAGACACAGACAATACAGAAATCAATGAGCATGGCTGTTTTCCAATAAAACTTTATTTTACAAAAGCAGGCAGCAGACTGGATTTGGCCTGCAGGCTGCATTTTGCCAGGCCTTGGTCCAGATATTTCTCTAAAAGATGGACTTTCCAATATCACTTTGATATAGAGAGGCCACAAAATGAAGAATACCAGACCTGACCAGGCATAATAAGAAAACTACCCAAGCCGGGCGTGGTGGCGCACGCTTGTAATCCCAGCATTCGGGAGGCTGAGACCGGAGGATCTGGGTTCGCGGTCAGCCTCAGCTACCTAGTGAGACACTCCGCAACTTAGTGAGACTCGGTTTCAAAATAAAGAATAAAAAAAAAAATAGGGCTGGGGGTATAGCTCGGAGGTAGAATGCCCCTGAGTTCAACTCCCAGTACTGCAAAAAAAAAAAAGAAAACTACCCAATGATCTCCGCATTCATTATCCTAACCATTCAACTTTAAATTCTATGCTAGATAGATAATGTTCTACCATTATAATTACCTATTTACTTATTACTCATTCCTATCCCTGGATCTGTGGAACTGAATTTGCTTTTGAGGTTTACTTTCTCTTTTTACCTTTCTTCTTTTGTTTGTGACCGCTATTAAATGTTGAGATCATTTGAAATGATAATACTGTCTCTCAAAATATTAGACATTATGCCCAAGTTGGTGCCGTGAATTTAATGAACATGCATTTTATTATCTGGGGTGTGGGGTAGAGAACTGTGAAAACATAGGAAATTAAAAGTTTCCTGAAAGATATTAGAAAAATGTTTCTTGATTCAAAAAGTATATAAAATTCTTATTTAAGAGCTTGAGTTGGAAATGTGTGTGGACATTCCAGATATTTTCATAAAAAGTTCCTCCCCAATAGATTTATTACATGTTTCTTCATAACAAAGGATCATGTTGACATTGACATGACATAATAAGATATGTTTAAGTGGTGCTTTAGTCTGGAGAATGTACAACTTAGTAGAAAAACCTTAGATTTTTAAAAAAGTGTAATTTGAAGAAACTTTTTTGGGTAATTCCATTATATTCTGTCTTAACAAGATGTGTCACTACAGTAGTATTAAATATCAATATGGCAATAAAAATAATAGACCACCAAGGCATGCTCAAAAACTGAGGCATAAAGTTACAATAATTATGAATAGCTTTTGTCAATTGTTTTCAGTTACTTAAAGTGAGCTTTGTGCCTTTGTGATGCTCATAATTTTTCTTTTGCTTTTTCTCCCTATAGTGTAAACTAATATATTGCAATGTGCATTTTAAGTCCCTTTCCCACATAATTTTCATTAGGTGTAACATTTCATTGTAATGTTCTTCTATAATTTTGGTTTTTATAAATGTAGAATTAGAGATATAATTTACTTTTCTTTTTAGAAAACTTGTACCTCATATCATAGTTCTGGTACCACATCTAGTCTTCTTAATGCTACGTTGCTATCTTGTTTAGATCCTCTGGGTATTTCCAAGCAAGACCCTCTCAAAGTGAGAAAAGAGAGATGAGAAAAGATAGAGGAATTGAAAATATTTGTTTTCATTACCAATCATAGATATGTCTTCCTAAGTGATATAGACCAGGTCGTATAGAAGTTATGGTTGATGCCAGGGCAGAAAAAATGGGTAGAGGTAGAAAAGCCACACTTACTTGTCTTCTTATTTTTTGCATCAGGATTTTGGAAATCTGAAGTTTTCTAATTGAATATTCTACTAAATTTATTTTATGTTGATTTGAAATATCTGTATATATATGTCATAGTATTGTTTGAAGCATGTAAAAATTAGGATTAATTTTCAATTTCTTTGTATGACTTATTTACTTGGGGAAAAGAAGCTGCTTAGCTCAGGCTAACAAGATTCAAGTCCTCGATCCTCTGTCCAGTATCCCTGCATGACTCAGATAACTTTGCTTTGTTCTGTTGGGACCAAGAGCATATGTGATCCAGCCAACACATTACAGGGTCCATTACTACACGAGCCATGTGCTGAGACACAGATGAAGCTGTGCAAATCCATTCCCACAGGAAAACATGCGTGTTTTATAGAAGTGGGTCATCAAGTAGACCTGGTGTACAAAATATCTGAAACATATTCTAAATATATAAAGAAAAATTGTTTGGGAGGTAGGTTTCCTACTCATTCCATTTGTTATCCTAACAAAGCAACCACAGCAAATAAATAATTTTTGCTAAATAGTTTTTGCTAAAATCAAATCAAACTTGTGGCTAAAAGTTTCTGAATTAGAAAGAAATCGTCTAGATAATGTGTTTCTATGTATACACCTGGTATTTAGTTACCTTTTGGTTATTGTTATTGTTATTATTATTATTATTATTGCTAATACGACTGTGGATTAATCCTGAATGGACTTTTTCTCATCCTGACCCCTTCTTAACCATCAGTTTGGTTTTCAACCCCCGTTCCATTGTTCTCCATTCCATTTGAAATGCAACCAATACACACATCATTTCTTATTTTCTTTTGGAGGTCATCTCTTTCCTTGGCCCTCAAATCCACACTTTGGATCTCATATTCTAGGCTTATTGCCTTTCTTCTTTCGTTTTTACCTCTCTTAGGTTTTGAAGTGAACCTAGAAATCTATGCAATTGGCATCATAGATTTCCATGATGTGTTTTCTGAAAAACACCCTGGGAATGTGCTATGAGGAAGTAGAAGATGCCATCTCTAGAATATATCTTGGAGAAATAACAATAATAAAAAACTAAGTCAGTACATATTATGATAAATTTTTAAAAACTCCTAGCACTTAGAGGCATCAATCTCACACTACTTTAATAACTTGGACCTAGGCAGTGACTTAGACCTGTAGGTCATTTACTTCACCTGTGAATTTTGGGGAATTGGCTAGTTTATGCAGTTTTCAAATCTTCCCAGCCTCCTTTTAATAACAAAACCTACTTTAAAATTAGAATCTTTTAATTTTTTATTGATGCTTTATACTTGTATAGAATAGTGAGATTAATAATGAGTATTAAAGTCTTATTGAATATCCAGCATATGAAATAGATCCATAAGCAGCATCCCCTGCTTATGAGGGGGATCTTGGCCAGCACCTCATGGTCAGGCCTCTTTGCTGTCTCTTCCCAGAGCTCTACAGCAACTTCCTTGGAGTATAGCTTGAAAACCAATGGCTAGCTGCTTTCCAAAGTCTTTTCCAAATCAGAATTTCTAAACATCAGCTGTGGCCCACACTCTTAGCTCCTACAAATTAGAGGTACTTAAATGTATTGAACTAAATGTAATTGATTTGAATTAAGCAGCACCGTTTTGTAGCTCCAACACTTTTTGTAACTAGATTGTCTCTCAACGAAACGGAATATTCTTTATTCTTCTTGCTCACTTTGCTTCTAGTCTTTTGTAAGACTTGTTGAAAATTCAATATCTTGTTCTCATTTACCTGATGTTAGAGAGGCACACATTTGAGTCCTATATGATAAGTAATTTAATGTTTATTATTTGGTCTTATTGAACATAGAGATATTAGGTAGCAAGTCTTAAAACACAAACAACTGTAACTATTAACAAAATATAGGTAAGGTAAAGGATTAGTAGATTTAAGAAAATTTAATCAAGAGCCAACTTAGACAACACATCATTAAATGAGCACTTTATTTCTGTTTTCTTTATTAAATAATATTTCCACAAGCATTAAAATGATTATTATGTTCTAGGATTTATATAGACTTTCCAGTGTTACAATTAACGTCTGATTAAATTTTTCTAGCCTAAATAAGACTTTAGAAGGTTAAAACTTTAGAAATTTAGAATACAAAAGACCATATTTACTATAGATGGATAGAAAATTATAAGTACAACACTGAACACTGCGGGGAGAGGGAAGCATTTGTCTTGGAAAAATAAGAGACTTTTTTTGTTTTGTTTCTACAATTATAGTTGCTGAAATTCTATATTTAAAATTATATATAGAGAATTTATAAAGGGTTATTAATTTTTTGAAAGCTTAACTTCAAATGTACTTTTCTTTTCTCCCTCCTCCAATAGGAAGAAATGGATTATCATAAAGAAATACAAAAACTTTTTGTTTAGTCTGGGAACTGAGAATAGGAAAAGCATGGACAATTAAATTTTACAACTAATTACCAACACTAATTTTAAGACAAGTGATTTTAACCTCATTCCCCCATTGAAATCCATAGCTACTAAGTAATTGCAAATCTAACTGGATTTAATGTCACTCCCATTATTTTTTTCTTGCATGCTCTGAAACCACAGGGAAAAGAAAAAAAAAAAAAGTTGTAAGAAAGTCTGTAAGTGGGAAAGCAGCTAATAAAGAAAAGAGACTCCATGGGTTCAAAAGGAAGATGGCGAGATTGAGTTATCTCCTCCTGTATATAATTTGAGGGGATTTTCCCCAAATGAATTCTTGTTGATTTATTTCCCTGATATTCCCAGGGAACCTTCTGAGAGTTTGTCTCTCAGAAGAAAATATCATATATTACATGTAAATTTAAAATACTGAGAAATCTGGACCCTTCTGATTGTGAAATCTATTGTCAAATATCCATTCTTTCTGAGAGTTGGTTGTGAATGGCACATGTTATGGAGAAACTCAGCAGCCACCATGACTATTGGAATTACCTCTCTTTTACAGTGATTAGAATAGATGAAATCTTTAGGACAGTAGACACAGTAGGACAGTAGACATCCACTAGTTTGTTACTTTCACTTAGTTTTCTTGGCTTAAGAGAGACAAAATAATGTCTTGGTTTCTTTCATAGTCTTGAGTATAAAGTTGATGCTGACTCTAAAGGTCTTATATTTGAAAATGTATTTTCTCTTGTTTTGGGTTAGTATTAGTTCATAGAACTGATAAATGCAGTCAGACAATAGCAAGAAAGTCTTTGAGAAACTGAGCATGAGGAAGTACTAATTGATGTTTGAAAGTGCCTGCCAGACCTTCCATGATGCCTCTTCCAAGCCCAGAAAGAAACTGATTTTTAAAAAGTTCAATTCAAATGTCTACAATGGCTTGTGCAGACTTCTACCTCTTGGGGGCCAGCAGTGGGGCAGCCATGAATGCTGCTCCTCTGAACTCTGGTGCATTCTGGGACCAACAACCCCAGAAAATCAAGCAGATGCACATCATGGAATGAGTTACCTAGACTGGCTATGGGAGGACCACATTCTGCAAAGTGAGGAGAGGTTAACGTGGATGTTTCTGAGCTCAAGTGTGTCTCTTCCTTTGCCTATTTTTTCTAGTTTGCAGTATTGAAATCACCGTTTTTTGCTACCTTCCTCTAAATTAATTAAAGTGATAGCTCTGAGTGGTAGGATAATGTCTCTATCATTTCTTGAATAAAATAGGAGAACCCAAGTTTAGGTCTTACAAAATTATAGGAATTGGGAAGAAATAACTACAAACTTGAAATATAGTAAATTGTGTTAGAATTGAAGTGGGTGAGGATCCTATATTTGATCACTTCTAGCTTGATGTGAGTGAGCTGACCATTCTGAAATGCAGCTAGGCAATGGAGAAGTGGCCCTGGACATACACTAGCCCTAGAAACACACTGAGGTGTGTGCTCTCAACCTTCATTTTTTGATTAAGTGCCTTTTCTCTTGTTATCATGAAGGTTGCGTTCTTAACTAACATTTTTCCTGCTAAATTTTCAGGAGACAAAAAGCATCTCACACATAGAATGTGCATAGTATGGCTGAATAGTATTTGTTTAATTTGGAGTTCTGTTCCAAGTACAAGCTATAAATAATTGCTGGTAGTTGCGGGTGGGGGGAGCAGATTTTCATTATGAGGCCCTTTCTTCAACAGTCATATAGTGCAGGATACAGGGCTTCCAAACTGCATCACTGAGTGGCCACCAGCAGGGTTTTTGAATGCTCTACCTCTATCTTTTCTTAGGTTTTCTGAGGAAACTTAGGTTTCAGTTTTATTTTAGCTAGGAAAAAAACCCATAGTTTTTTCTAGATTAAATTTGTCTTACTCTTGATACATTAACCCATTTTGTGTCATCATCCCATATGTGGCACACCTATAAAAGCTTAAATGCAGTATATGATATATGATTATATAATATAAAACATAATGCATAATATAATGATATCAATGAATATTATTTAGTATTAATTAATATAACACATATCAGTGCTAGATTATGATTTCCAACCTATTTTAATGCATCCATGTCAACTTTATTGGAGTATTTATAGAATTAGAAACTCAGGAATTAACAGAGTAGAGCTTTGGCCTCAGCGTCTGTCATTTGTTTATACTAGTGGACAATTATCTATGACCAAGGCTTGTGATGCACTTTTGTTAAAACAAAATAATGAAATGTAAAATTTAAATCTCTGAAACAAAACTTCAAGTGTCTTTAGTCTTACACATATCTAAAAGATAATCAGTGCATTATCATTTTGAAACATTTGGGATTGTAGATTTGTCTAAAGGGTTGGAGACCTATCACTAATAGGTGGGTACTAATTAATGAGCTTGGTGAATGTAGTGTGCTTAGAGTTGCTAATTTGCTAGAGAACTTTCTATCTACATCTTAGGATGGCATAATCTCACTATCATCCATTCAATAATCATCAGAGGGTTTTTGTAGGATGAAGCACTCTGCTAGAAGCTGTGGAACCATGCCCAATGAAACACATTCCTTGCCCTGCTATTTCAGTCTAGGAGTAAAAGCGGAAAACGAGAGAACATGAAGTACTTTGATAAAATAATATGCAAAGCACTGTTGAAGAATACAAGAAAGGTAATAAAATAAGTCATCGGGGGGACATTTAAGAGGACTTCTAAGTGAATATGAGTCGGCTAGGCAGAGCAAGACAGAAGGAAACATGGTGATTCAACAGAGATTTACATGTTTGAGCAAATATTTGCATGTAATGATGCTAGAATCATCAGTAGAAATAGTCTATTTTGTAACTAAGGTGATGTGTATCCTGAATGATACCAGAAGCTCCTTACAGGTTCTACGAAAGGAAATGTCACAATTGGCCTTGTTTAGAAGAGTCACTTTGAAATCATTGCAAAAACTATAGAGAGGAGAACTGAATATGCCAGCCAACCTAAAAATAAATAAATAAATCCTTTGGGTGGTGAACAATTTATGTTGAAGTCTGGACTGAGACAATGGAAGTTGAATTATTGGAAAAAGGGGGCAGAAAATAGAGATGGAACTTTCATTTCTTCAGCTTAAAAGATGTTTCATTTTGGAAGGAAAATGTAATGAGTTAGAGGAAGGAGCTCATGATAAATGCCAGGTTTCTGGAATACAGACAGGAGATGACAACTATGAATTTGGCGTATTAAATTTGAGAGGCTTGTGGCATATCAAGATGAAATATCTTGTAGATGATGGTTAAATATCTATATCAGGATTCTGAGTGTTAAGTTGGACATACAGATTTAGGAGCCTTGAATGTTTTTTAAACTAAGTGTTTAAGCAGGAATGTACACTAAACTATAAAAGTAGAAGTCTAAGAATAAATTTATTGTAGGAATAGATGCATATCTATATTCATAGCAGCACAATTCATAATGGCCAAATTATGGAACCAACCCAGGTGTTCATCAACAGATGAATGGATCACAAAATTATGGGATATATACACTATGGAATTCTACTCAGCCATAAAGAACAACAAATTTATGTTCTTTTCAGGAAAATGGATGAACCTGAAGAACATTATGTTAAGGGAGTTTAGCCAGTCACAGAAAGTGAAGGGTTTTCTCTCATATAGGGTAACTGAGATATAAGAGGGGCTTTAGATAATAGAAGAAAAACTCCAGTGTAGCAAGGGGAGGTGCTTTTGGGTATAATTAATGAAAAAAAAAAAAACACTTCTACTTGCATCACATACATATGTGAGAATACCAATGCCAATTTCAATATCTTGTATGGGAAAGTAGGGGAGGGGGGAGGGAGCCAGGGGCAAAGCCCACCAAGTGCTGTGTGCACAAATGTCACTATTACTATGAAATACATTTAATATGGGACTAGAATGCATCAATACAAGTATAAAAAAGAAAGAAAATGATGGAGAGTTTGGAGATGGGATTAGTAAACAGAATTAGTAACTAGAAGAACAAGAATATTCTCAGACAGGAGACAACATATGATTAGAACTTTGAACTAGAGTATGAGTTTTATAGAAATGGAAAGAATGATGTTAACATGGGTGATGCTGAAAATATAATCTCCACCATTGGCATGCATCCCAATCACCCAGAGAATGTGTAAAAACAAACCCAGTGATTCTGATTCAGCAAGTCTGGAATAGGCCCCAAGAAATTTAAACTTTTGCATATTCCCAAGGTATATGTTAGCCTAGGGACTAACTTTGTCTGCCTAGGAACTGACTTTGAGAACCACTGGCCCAAAGAAGAGCTTGAGTGGAAACAAACTGTGTGAAAAAGAGCAGTAGGAGAAAAGTCTAGAAATAACATTGGGGTCTGATGAGGGAAGAGCTTAAATATTTGGCTAAGACCATTTTTATTCCTTAGAAAGTGCAAATAACAGTTTCTAAACAACGATATTCAGATTTACTCTTTGAGGTCTCCTTTGTTAGTTGTAGGAAGAATTTATTCATGTGTGCCTGTACTGATTCACTATAGAAGTATTTATTCAATATTGCGGAAATCATGGTCCTAGTCAGGGAACACTTTGAGGAGATTGTTATTTTTAGATATTGAATGCACATTCCAAGGTCTATGTATTAAAAAGTTAGTCCCTATTATGGTGCTTTTGGGAGCTGCCATGGACTTTTAGGTGGTGAGGTCTTATAGGAGGTCCTTAGGTAATTAGCAATGTTCTTTTGTTGGAAATAGTGGGATCTTGGCCTCTTTCTCACTCTGATTCCTGGGTCATGGGGTAAGTGGTTTTGCTCTACCATCACTGTCATCCAGCATGCTCTTTTCAGGCTCAAATCATGAATCTTCCTGATCTTGAATTGGAAGCTCAAAAATTGGAAGCCAAAATAAACCTTTTCTCTTTATAAGTTAATTATCTCAGATATTTCATTGTAGTGATTGTATTTTTTTTTTTCATGGTGTAGAGGATTGAACCCAGGGCCTTATGCGTGCCATACCACTGAACTACACCCCACGAGTTTGTTATAATGATTGAAAGCCAACATAAGGGCTTATTCCATAGTTTCTCTCTAGTTAAATGTGGTAAGTAGGAACCATAGGAATGACTGCAGCAATGAAAGAACAAGATGGGTTCAAGAGGTGTTTCAAAAGAAGAAGAGGTAAATCAAAGATGAATAAAAAGATTTGTAACTAATGGAATGGTTATGCCATTAGTAGAATCATGATCATCAAAAGCAAAAGCTGCCCTCTGAAGAAAATTTATTCTTTGAAGAATTATATCAAATGGAATTTTATTGGCATTCTGCCAAATTTAAAATACTCATGGGACCTTTAGGTTAAAATGTGAGTAAGGTAGTGGAACTGAGAGGAGAAATTAAGCCTAATTAGTTGAAGCCATAGGCCTGGAGACTATCACCAGGATCCTGAAGAGCTTGCAGTCTTGTATTTTTTTTTTCCATGGTATGGGGGATTGAACCCAGGGCCTTGTGCATGCCATACCACTGAACTACACCCCACAAGTTTGTTAGAACAATTGAAATCCAACATAGGGGCTTATTCCATAGATTGTGTAGTTATATAACAGAACTTAAGATTTTAGGCATAAAATAATTTCAGGTGTTAACAGTTTGCAGGATAAGGTCATAGAGGTGATTGGTTGAAGTAGGATAAAGCAAAAAGTATTGAAGTTGTAGATATCAAGGAATCCAGCCTTGGTTTTTGGATAGTCCGCATAGACTCTTAAATGGTTCAAAGAAGAGAACTGTAGAGAAACACTGAGATAATAGTTAAAATCTTCATTGAACTCTTGAAAATAAACAGGAATACATATGATAGTGGCAAGGAAGGAAAGAGTGTCATGGAATCACAGAAGTTTAATCATCAATGAGATTTTTATTTTATTTTTTATGGAGGAGGCAGAGTCGTAGGCTGGAGGCAATAGATACAGTTCTAACTATTCTTTCACAAGTTTCTTCTCATCTCTCAATTCTTGTACATCATGGAAAGTAGAGACAAGCAGCTCTTACTTGACATGGCTATGAACAAAGCAAGACTGAGAATACACAGGGATAACCATGGGGCTAGAAGAAGGGTATTTTATGAAAAGTTCATGTTTGGGGCAATTCTTGGGTGAAGGGTCCCAGAAAAGAGTGTGCCAAAAGGGCAGAGGTGGAAGGATGAATTTCAGAGGATGAATACGGTGAAAGATTAGTGGAAAAAGAGTATGTGAAAGGGAATCCATTTTGAAAAGTGACCTAATATAACCATTCCCAGTACTTTAGACATGGGAATTCATGTAAATTTTTCTGTCCATGTCAGGTTTTAGGCACTGCAAAATTTGTGCTTTTTAAAGGTGTGCACATTTAAAAAATTCTTTAAGATTGTGAATTTTGTGTAATGTCATTGCAGCATCTATCAGAATAGAGTGGATTCAGAGCATTTATTTATAAATCAGGAAACTTAGATGTGGTCTTCTAGTTATGAACTTCTACTATAACTCAGATATTGAAATACATGTTTCTTATTACTTCTTAAAAATAAGCAATTTGAAATGCCCAGCTAGTTAAATGGCTGTTCTGAAAATATATCACCTTTAAGGTGGTTTAATGTAATTTATTTAGAAAGTAGTATATGATTTTAATTTTGTTTTCTCCTTGGTTTATCATCAATATTTTGTGGGATAGTTATAACCACAAGTTGGGTTTACAAAACTCCCCTGGTTTTAAAGGTCAACATGTAAATGAGCTAATTAGGTCAATGCAAATCACTATAGCACTTTCTGTTACAAACTTCACACCTTTTAAATTCTTTCTGAATTAAATAATGAGCCATATTGTTAACAGAACTAGCATAACATTAAAAAAGATATTAAATACTTAAGCTTCCTAGATAAACAGAAAACTAATTTGCAGATATTTTACCATGATAAAATAATGCATAAAATTAGAAGTAAAAGATTTACACAGTACAATATTTACAAAATGGAAATGTAACCTTAGCGCTGAGAGGAACAGGAAATTATAAAATGGAGTTGAAAGGAATCAAGGAAATGGAACCAACTTTCCATTTCTCTAAAAATGAATTTCTATTTCAGCTTTCCAAAACACTGTTTATTAAAACAATAGATGAACTGACAACAAACTAAGCTAAGACAAACCCAAACAAACAAAAGTTTGTATCACTTGAAATATCTCAGTGAATTTGAAATTGTAGCTTTTACAGAGTTAATTATTTAACATACTTGTGTGTGTGTATGTGTGTGTGTGCGTATGTGTGTGTGTGTGTGTGTTTGTACCTTTGTAGATATAGCTGAGCTACATATAAGTTTAAAAACTAAAAACAATTCCTCAACACTTTTGGTTATGGTGTGAGTGATTGTTATACTCTGTTAGAAACCTCTAAATTACTTAGATTCTTAGATTATTTCCAAGGATGGATATTATATTTAACTATTTTCTGCTCATAGATCGATTAAAATCTATTTCAGTATTTATTTGAAAAATAGATTTTATATTTCTAGAAAATAATTGGAGTATGTAAAATACAAATACTAATTTTTATTTCTGGTATTATGCATAACAATTGAACAAGTCAATTCTTAGCCTTGTAACAGAACTTGAAATAGGAAACCCCTTTTCTTCTCTTTCACTGGTTTGAGCATTTCAAAGACACCAGATGCCTCAGTTCTGAAAATAATAAATACTTAAATTTTATTTTGATATGCAAATGAATTGTTCCCTAAAAATATAATAAAACTGACATAATTTACTCCGTGGTATCTGCCAATTTATGAGCTCTCTGTAGAAGTTTCACTTCTTTTAAAATCTTAAGTATTTTTATTTTTAAAATAGAGTAGGATTTAAACACGAATAACAAACGAGAGAGTAACTTATCATGTATTAATTCATGCACCAGCAGCTGCCTCTTTTGCTATTAGAGTGTGCTTATGTTCTCAGTTTGGGTGAGAGAGCTCATGTGAGCACACTTCTCTTGTAAAAGAGACAGCTGCTGCTGCATGTATTAATATATATGAAATGGCTCCAGAGTAAACACAATGCTATAAATTACTTGAGGCCCTCTGCTGACGTCACGAATGCTGAGCCTGCAGGAGAGCTGATGAGGCTGTTTTTACTTCTGCGTGACATCACTGGAACAGCAGAGATGGGAATGAGTTTCTTCACTTTGCTGGTGCTTACTGGCCAAAGTACATCATCCGTAATGCTCTCTGCATTCTTTTTAGCTGATTCATATAAAGGTCTCTCCCTTATTTTAAGAAGCACAGTTTTTAGATTTTAAGCATTTCTTTTTTTTTTTTTTTCCTCATTGATATATTACTTGGTATTTGGTAAGTGCTGGAATCAATAGAATTCAGAATGCCCATTCAGAACTGGCTTATACTCTAGAAAACATATAGAAGGGAGACAGAATTTAAAAAGGAAGCAACCAGGGGAACATTTAAGTTAATTTAGCAAAACCCATCTATGTACACCTAAAGCCTGCAGGCAGACACAGTTCTGAGCTATGATTTCATCATCTCATTTGTGTGTTTGTGAAAGTTCTAAAGCATGATACATTTTTAACTATATTAATAACTTACATTTAGGCCGCTTTCTTCATAAAATATTCTGTTTCTGACAACCCATGAAAAATTATGCAAGTTTATAATACTATTTAGAAGCACAGATAGTTTAAGAACTTTAAACCCTGTAAAAGAGTATTTCTCATTTATTCCTTTATATGAGAACAAACACATTAAATCTTAAGAGAACAAAGAAACATTTTTCAGGCATTTTGCATTTTCATTCTTTATTTTAGTAAACATCTCTTTTTGTAGTCTGTTTCCTATAGGAATTTTATAAATTTACTTATTTTATTAAGTAAATTTATTCTGCAGAAGTAAACACATTTATTTGTTAGTTTAGGGTGTTTATGGAATGAAATAAAGAAAGTTGTTAGTGTTCTTAGTATCTGACCTCTTTGGGTTAATCGGGATTGGGAGTTCTAATTGGCTTAGAGGAAATTTTGCATCCTAGTAACCTCAGGACATCCGAGATACACTAAATCTTAGGCTCAAGAAGAAACCATTATTAAAGACAAAAAGAAGTATCTGATTTGAAATATTTTCTTACCCGCTCCATTCTACCATCTAAAGGTTTATCTTTCCTTCCTTTTTTTTTTTTTTTTTTTTGAAAAAAGCAATGAATAAATTAGAAAACATGTCTTTGTTCTAAGAGCCTAGTTCCAAAGACATCCATCCTAATGGGGTGTGAAAGGTCTTGTGTAAGACATTGTAATGCAGATGTGCAACTCTATATCTCACATAGGTGTGAGACTCCACTGCCAGGGAGAAGTGCAGATCTATCTCTTTAATAACTAGAGGAAACCAATAAATCTCCACCAGAGTTTTCCCTTGGAAATATAGAAGCTTTCTTGAGGCTGCAGACTTATTTGAACTCTCCCCAATTGTAAATCTGTAAGATTTTAGTATATTATTAACCAAGTGTTCCGAAAGATCATTTCAAATGCTATTTTAATTACATATAGAAAGGTGATTCCTTATTCATATTAAGTAGAGACCATATAACAGGAGGAACCATTTCTAACGCTTAAGATGGGACCTACCTCCTAATCAGAAATGGACATGAGAAATCATTTCATCCAATTTCTTTATGTTTCATATGAGAAAATGGGTGTAGTGAGGTGAAAGGGTTTGATAAAAGGTCAAGCTATTCTTAGCAAATATTCTCTTCATTATAGTTTTTCATATACTCCCAGTATATTTTTTAAAGAAAATATGGAAGTATGCAAAGCTTTGCCTAGTGTAAAGGAAGAAAGGAAGAGAGAAAGAGAAAAGGAGAAATGAAGAAAGGGAGAAAGGGAAAAAGAAAGACCATCAATCCATGTACTGGTTGTTTTGGTTTTGCTCTTTCATCATTACTATGCAAGGCAACCCTTGGAAAGAGAAGTCCCATCTGCACTGAGAGACCCTGCATAAATAAATAAGCAGCCCTAACCCTAAAAGACAATGCGTAGTATTACGAAGATAGACTTAATAGGTACTAATTTCATAAACAAATATTTGGCTAGTAAGTGATTTACTAGCAAAACCAATGATGAAGTGTGACCCTAACTCTTCTAAAATGAGAATCACTCAAATATTTTATATTTAGATAGTTTTTATTAGAAAATGGGGAAAATTAATTGAATCTCCATAATGTGCCCCATTTTTCTTCTTAAGCTGATTATTGCATTAATTTAGAATGTTTTTCAAGAAAATTATTTTATTTCTTATTTTAAAAACATAATCTTATTCTTGCTACTTTCTAAATTCCATATTTATCTTTCTGAAAGCTTTAAGGGTGGGTGAAATGAAAGAAGGGACAGTTGGGGGGCAATGTAAAAGATCTAGAGAAAGGCGAGCAAAATTGTCAGGGTAGTCCCTGGTAATTTGGGTGCATAAACTGGAAAATTTTTCATGAGGTAGAAGCAGTGTTTCTGGCTCTTGTTGGTATGTGGTAGAGTAGGGAAGTTCTCTCCTACCAAAAAGGCGGGTGTTATAAAAAGGATTAGAAAGGATTTCAAGAAAAGGGTGATGTGGGGGTGGGGAATGTCACCCTGCATGGAAAAAAAAAAATCAACAAAGGGGAAGAGAGAGCCTGCCAGCTGCCCTGCTCCATTTCATGGCAGATTCTCTCCAGCTGTTCCCTGTAGGCTCCAAGGAGAGTCTCCAAAGAGGCTGTTTCACTTTCTTTCAAGAACTCTGGTCACCAAATACCTGCTCCCCCCACCCTGCCCCCCAAAAGGAATAACATTTGGAACAAGGAAACTTAGGCAAGGAAGCATATCAGCTACTTTAAGTGAAAATTAGATGGATTCAACAAGATGTCTGGAAAGTTAAATTAAACTGAGAGTTACATGAGTGCCCAGTGTCCTTGGAAACTCTATATTTGGAAAAGATATCTGAATCTTAATAAATTTCTATTATTTTACTTAACACTGTTTTACAGAAGGCACACATATTATGTTTGAAAATATTTTATTTGGGAATGGAACTTTTCCGTAGATACTCCATTTGTTTTGTCACTCACTAGCTATGTAATTTGTTAGCAGCTATTCCTAAGACTAAAATTATTATATCTAGTAATTTCTAGACAAAATCAATTGGTAAATATGTTCATGGAAAAAATTAAAAAACAACAACAACACGCTTGTAATCCCAGCATTCGGGAGGCTGAGACCAGAGGATCCGGGTTTGCGGCCAGCCTCAGCTACCTAGTGAGGCACTCCGTAACTTAGTGAGACTCGGTTTCAAAATAAAGAATAAAAAATAGGGCTTGGGGGTGTAGCTCAGAGGTAGAACGCCCCTGAGTTCAATCCCCAGTACCGCAAACAAACAAACAAACAAAAAACAACAACAACAATAAAACAGCTCTCCTGTCACCATAAAAGAAATTGGAAGGATAATAGACTCAGGATACACATAGACTACTTTTCTGGGACTATACAATTAGTGGTCCTTTTTTTAGATCTGAGATGGTTTATTATTGATTTGATTTCTATAGAAACCAGCACTATAAAGTACTGAGTTAATTAGGAATTAAATATAGTTAACCAGTATTTTTATGCCTTATCTTTCAAGTTGCTTCTATTACAGATTTTAAACTTTAAGAGTTAAATCTCTAGATGTGACAAACATTTTCAGAAAAATTTGTTTTATTGGTTAAAGATTGATAACTATATATTCTTATTGGTTAAAATTTTTACTTTGTTCTTCATAATTTAATTGTATGGAATATATAATTGTTCCAATTTTGATTAGAACCAAGCAGCTTACTTGAAATGAGAAATTAATAACTTCTTAGAACAGAAAAATCTTTACCTTTAAGACAAATTTTGAAATGCTATCCTTACACAAATATAAGTCATTTAATCTGCCTTTTGGTAGCTCTTATACTTATGATTCTTACAGATATTTTTGGAATCTAACTTGAAAAGTTTCTCTATATTACCTAGTGAAGATTTGAAAGTCCACATTTTCCTATGGTAATTCTCATTTCATAGCTTGGAAAACTGCAGCACCCAAAAGTGAGTGAGTCTGTCCAGGAATGAAATGATTTCTCATGTTCATTTCTGATTAAGTGGTAGGTCACTTCATTGACTGAACTTGGTGCAGGAAGTCCTGTCTTTAATCCTCAGCTTGATTTGATAATCTTTCCTTGACAATACTTGGAATTATTTTCTCTGCTCTGGGAAGAATTGGTTACATACCTCTATCAAAGTTATCCAACTATGACCTCAGGTTGGCTTCCATATTGGATAACTGAAGGTGGGTTTGGAACGCTTCACTACTCATTTTTTTATGGATATGATTGCTACAGAGCAGCGTGGTATCATAGAATGACCATCGATTTAGAGTTAGGAACAGCTGGATTAGTTAGAATCCTGGTTCTGCCTTTTATAACATATGTCACTGAGGAAAAGCTTCAGAATTCCATCAACACTGTTTCCTTACCTGTAATAAACAGGGTACTCATGATAAACTCATAATTAAAAGGTTATGAATCACTTCTGCCATGGCTACCAGAGTGAATGCTTCACTGGTATGTTTCTTTCTCTATTGAATCTCTCACAGTCAATTCTTTGTTATCTTCTAGGCTGGGAATCATTTGGGGGCCCCAAATGCTGGGATTACAAGCGTGCGCCACCATGCCAGGCGACAGGTTCCATTTGATATTGAAAAATAAAACAAGTGATATGATTTTGAAAAACTACTTGTGCATAACTATTTAACATTTAGAAGACATTTTGATCAAGCACTTACAATGTGCTAAGCAGTTAGCTTCAAAGACTAAATTGCTATTTTAAGGGGATTCTAATATTTTAAACATAATTACAAGATAATTATTTCAATTCTGACTTTTAGTGCTTGAATCAACTTTTCTGCAGCCAGGTGACACAGATCTCACTGTTTTCCACATGGAAAGACCATCACAGATGGGTTAGACTTCACTAATGCTGCCTTGTATCTTAACATAAACATTGCTTGTTCACTTACGAATAGGTGTAGTTAGCATGGCTTTTTAGTTTCTCTATGTAAAAGTTTTCCATGCTAAAAATTAACATTGTGACCTAAGTTATTATTTGGAGTTCATAATCCTAGGGAAATTGATGCAGAATTTGAGAAAGTATGTCTTAAATATCTCAAGTGCTCCCAGCATTTCAAATATATCAACTCAATTAGAAGTCAAGACAAAGCCAGGCGTGGTGGTACATGATTGTAATCCCAGCATTTGGGAGGCTGAGACCAGAGGATTCAGGTTTGCCGCCAGCCTCAGCTACCTAGTGAGGCACTCTGCAACTTAGTGAGACCTTGTTTCAAAATAAAGAATAAAAAATAGGGCTGGGCTATAGCTCGGAGGTAGAATGCCCCTGAGTTCAATCCCCAGTACCACAAAAAAAAAAAAAAAAAAAAAAAAAAAAAAAAAGTCAAGACAACTCACATGAGAAAACTTGCACACAGAGATATTAATAACTTGGTAAAGAACAGACAGTTTCTAAGTGTGTAGGTAGAGGTTTATTTAGTATGGCTGCTGAGCCCTTGCTCTTGACTGTGAGGTTCCTATTTATTGCATACTAGTAATTGTCTAGGATCTAGAGGCTATAGATTCATCATTAATAAAAGCCACCACCCAAAGTAACCCAGACGGTGAATGGAAGAGCTGAGTGGCTCACACATTTCTGTCTCACTTCAATTAAGCCCCTGTCTATGTGTGTTTCATAACTTCTTTACTGAGTTATCATTTACACACCGTAAATCCATACTTTAAATAAATACCTGCAAGTCAGTGGGTTTTCAGATATACAAGTTGTTCAATCATTGCAGAGATCTAACTTTAGAATATGTTTATCACCCCCAAAAGAAACTCTATACTCACTAGTACTCATTCCTATTTTCTATTTGCATAATTTACTTATTCTAGATGGTTCGTATAAGTGGAATCATGCAATAAGTGTTTTTTCTCTGTGTGTGACTGGCTTTATTCACTTGACTATAATGTGTTCAAGGTTCATCCATGTTTTAGCATGTTTTCTTTTTACTGTCTACCAATATTGATAATACAGATATAAAACATTCTGTTTACACATTTATCACCTGATATGCATTGGTTTGTTACTACATTTGGCTATCCTGAATAATGCTGCTAGGAGCTTTTGTTTACAAAGTTTTGCATAGACACATTTCATTTCTGTTAGATGTAGATGGAGGAGTAGAATTTCTGTGGTACCTCTGTGTTTAACTTTTTGAGGAATTGTCAAAAAAATGCACACAACATCTGCACTACTTTATAATCATCCTGAAGTATATGACGGTATCAGTTTCTCTACATCCTTGCCAACACTTGTTATTGTTCATGTTCTTTATTTTAGCCAACCTATTTGGTATGAAGGGGAATTGCACTGTGATTTTGTTGTACATTTTCCTGATGAGGAATGAGATTGAAGAGCCGTCCATTTTCATAGTCACCAATTGTGGATCTTCTTTGTAGAAATGCCGATTTAAATCTTTTACCAAGGTTTTAATTGAGTTATTTGTGTCTTTATCATTGAATTGTGGTAGTTATTTATATATTCTGATTGTGAACCTTTCCTCCCTTTGTTTTTTGTTGTGTTGGGCATGGAACCTAGGGCCTTATGCAGCCTAGGCAAATGCTCTATCACTGAGCTATCGCCACAGCACTTTGTGAGACTTTTATCAGATATATGATTTGTAAATATTTTCTTCCACTCTTTCATTTATCTTTTCATTTTCTTTATAGTGTCCTTTTAAAAATTATGAATTAGAATTTACCTATTTTCTTTTATTGCTTGTACTTTTGTTTTTATATCTAAGAAACTATTGTCTAACTCAAGATCATGTAAATTTACTTCTATGTTTCCTTCTAAAAGTTTTAGCTTTTACATTGAAAGTTTGTAGTTTCAATTAAGATTTTACATTTTTTCACTTTTTTAAACTTATTTTTATTTATTTATTTATTTATTTATTTATTTTTTTTTTTTTTTGCGGTACTGGGAATTGAACTCAGGGGCATTCCACCTCCGAGCTACACCCCCAGCCCTAGTTTTTATTCTTTATTTTGAAACCAGGTCTCACTAAGTTGCGGAGTGCCTCACTAAGTAGCTGAGGCTGGCCGCGAACCTGGATCCTCTGGTCTCAGCCTCCCAAATGCTGGGATTACAAGCGTGCGCCACCACGCCCGGCTAAACTTATTTTTATTTTTTTAATTGGTGCACTGTAATCATACATCTTTGTTAGGTACAAGCTGGTAAAGGCATACATGTACACATTTCTCATTTAACCCTTCCCCAGTTCCCAACCCACGCCCTTGTGCTCTCTCCTTTTCAAGTTCAGTTTAGTGATTGACTTTGATATGTTCATGAAAGTACATCACCTGCATTAGGGTGTTCCCCCCCATCACCTTCAGTTAAGTCAACTTCTTTGCTCACCTAAGGCTTCTCCTTCTTCATCTGCAGTCCCTCTTATGTCCCATTTTCTCCCTAGCTTCCACCTATTAGGAGAGTATATGATTTTTTTACATTTTGTGACTGACTAATCTCACTTAACATAATGTTTTCCAGTTCCATCTATTTCCCTGCAAATAACATGATTTTGTTCTTCTTTATGGCTGAGTAAAATTCCATTGTGTACATATCCCATAGTTTTGTAATCCATTCATCTGTTGATGGACATCTTGGCTGTTTCCATAGTTTGGCTCTTGTGAATTGTGCAGCTATAAACATAGCTACACATGCCGGGCGTGGTGGCGCACGCTTGTAATCCCAGCATTCGGGAGGCTGAGACCAGAGGATCCGGGTTCGTGGCCAGCCTCAGCTACCTAGTGAGGCACTCTGCAACTTAGTGAGACTCGGTTTCAAAATAAAGAATAAAAAAATAGGGCTGGGGGTGTAGCTCGGAGGTAGAATGCCCCTGAGTTCAATCCCCAGTACCG
>PVLC010000365.1:90468-145549 GCA_004027655.1 Graphiurus murinus | reverse complement strand
TATTAGGGCTCCCACTTCTCCACACCCTCGCCAGCATTTGTTGTTGTTTGTGTTCTTGATAATTGCCATTCTGATCGGGGTTAGGTGAAATCTCAAGGTAGTTTTGATTTGCGTCTCTCTGATTGCTAATGACACTTCACAGAGAAGAAATACAAATGGCCAATAAATGTATGAGGAAAAATTTTTACATTTTTTAACAGAAACGTACATTCTTTAAGTCACTTTCATTCTCAGTAATCAAGAGGCAGGGTATTCCTAACCACTATTTTTTTCCAGTACTAAGGTTATAGTGTTTTTCTAAATTATATTGATGTAGCTTAGAATGGAGCTTCACATTTTTTGTGATATAGTATTGTTCCATTTATTTTTCTTCTCCATAAGAAGGCAACCACTAATCGGAATGAGGTCCAAACTGGTAATCGGCTCATGACCACTTCCCATTGGGAGGTTCTCTTGGTTTTCCATAGCCATCAAGTTTTAAGTTTTGAGTAACATAAACATTAGCAGATGTGCCTTGATGCCAAGTGCTTGCAATTGGCATGTCTCTTGATGCCTGGCATACCTTACCCAACTGAGGGCTCTGTGACATACATTGGAATACCTGTTACTATGACTTGAGGCAGATAGAAAGGTTAACAAATTATACCACTAATAATTTTCCTATGTTTAAATTAAATCTGTTTGAACATATCATTTAGAGATGTCCTTACCCATGATTAGCTGTATGGAAGTGTGAATGTTCCAAGGGTGTTTATAAGGGGTCAAAATGACTATGCTACTTTGTCTTTTCATTCTCAGTTTTAATCTTCCTTTGTCAGCCTATTATGGTTACATGTTTGAATGCCCATTGGTACGTACGTGAACTGAGGGGATGGTGTGGGAATTGAGTTTGTATGTCGCAGACCGACGTGTGAGTGCAGTCCTGACTGATGGGCTGGCCTTTGACGCTCACATCTGTAAAATACTGATAATTTTTTTTTTTTTTACTCTGATGACATTATATGGAGAACATGAAAATAAAAGATGACATTATTTCTAACATATTTCACAAACAGAGCTTTTCTTCGAGCAAATCTTTACGTCATAATATTATTCCATTTTGTTCCCACACTAATTGCTTTGGAATTCCTATGAAGTAGAAAGCATTATTTATTTTTATGATTTTACGATAGTGCTCATTTTGATTAAAAGTGAGTATTCTAATCTAGACCTCTAAAATATAATATAGTTAAGAATTGAGAAAATATCAAATGAATTTTTTCTAAATTACAGAATATCTCAAAATGTAACAAGAAATGACTATAATCTTAGGCTCTTTCTCATACAATATAGTCCAAACATAGGTCTTAATACTTTGTTTTGTCATGTTTAAGACACTTTTTGAATAATAACAATTCACTTCTCTAAAGTGAGTACCCCATAGAATAAGAGACATGTACCTATTAAACCAGATATGTCATTCATAATTTATATTAAAGTGTACATATTTTGTAAAGGAAATTCATAAATTTAAAATAGTAGGCCTGAAAGTCAATGATTCTCCTTAATTTTTATAATTATTTGAGAATTCCTTAACAATAATGATTTTCTTCAGTGAAATACAAAAATAATGAAATGTGCAATAGCAAATCAACTAGTTTTCTTCTTTCTCATCATTTCAGAATAAAGATTTCTACTTATTTTTTCATCTAAAGTCAGAAAATTCAAATGAGGTACATACAACTTGGTTGCCTCATCATTTGCAATGGAAAGCAGGATTATCTCCATATATTTTTAACCAGGGTGGTAGCAGACATATGAATTCCAGTCTAGAAACCGGCTGTATGTTCCACTATATTCAGCCGGAATGTATAAAAGTAAGCCTTTTTTTAGTACACACACACACACACACACACACACACACACACACACAATGGTAATTGCAATGTACATAAAATCTGTCAAAGCTCCAATTTCCAATATTCTAATGAATATCAAAAGAGTCCAGTATTTCTGACTTTGACAAATTGCAGATGAGGTTTTATTCATTAAGAGGGGCTGCTAATGTTTATTTAAATGCAATTTACTGTTGCATTATTGATTAGCTACTGCAAAATTATCTTACAAGGAGCACGTGTGGCAAGAAGATTTCAGGTTGAGAGCGGATTTATCTAGGGAAGGCCTGTAGGCTTGATTTAGGCCCCAGGACATGAGAGTTTTAATTTATCTGGAAAGAAAGGCCTGGTGGAAGGTTTGCTTTGTTTGCATTTAGACAGCAGATGAAAGGCGTTTTGATGTTGAGCTGGGAGAAAATGGCTGCCACTCTTGTTATTCACGCAGAGAATTCAGCAAAAGAAAAAAAAATCTATTACTCAGGCAAGATAAAACAAGCCTTTTCTTACCCTCTTATCATTTTTTCGAATCGAATATGTGGCTCTTGTTATCTTCCAAAGAAGAAATAAAAATTTAAAAATGTTGCTTCTTATCTAAAAATCTTAAATTTTTTTTTCATATTGCAATTATTACCAAACCTTCACTTTCTATTGTGGTTCTGTATCTTTTGGTGGGCTCATGTCTGAAGTCTCTTAAGATGGGAATGTAACTTGATAAAAGAACCAATGCTAGTTTTAAATATTTTAGTAAAAAATGAACAACAAACCTTTCATACACTCTCCTGAAAAGAAGTAACAGAACCAATATTTAGGCAGAAATCCTGTTAGACACACTAATAATACATTATTGATTCTGAGAGTTAGACACATTGGCCCTAAGAAATGAAGCTTTTTCTTGCTGATTTATTTTAGCTTAATCACTATGAATATATTAACGGGTAAAACAAAGCCATAAGGATTGCACCAGTAATCTTAAGGAAACTAATAGCAGCATATTTCTATGCATACATACTGATGGATCACAACTAGATTGAAAGTTAGCTAAAATGGAGAAAATGAGAAAATTCATGAAGTTTGTAAAGAAAAGCATCACAGCATAAATTGTGTATATATTTAAAACAACAGAAATGTCATATAATTTCTTGCCCGGATGCTATCTTTATTTCCAGTAAGTAGTGAGATCTCCTTTATTCAACCCTTCTATATCAAGGATGGAGAACAGACTTATAAAGATAATTTGAGGACTCATGACCTTTTTTTAATCATATGAAACTTAGAAATACATATGGCAAGACATGATGCTTGAAAATCTGTAACTCCTATATGCTTAGGTATACCTACGAATCTCATAATAATTATTTTGAATACATTTCGAATATATGTCAACCAAATGCAAGAATTTAGAAAATGTCTCAACTGATCACTAAAATGTATGAATTGAATTTCAATGTGCAATAATATGATACCTAAATCTGGACTCTGAAATGTTGCCATGCAGAAGACATTTCAGCTGGCTTATTATTCTGCAAAAATAAATTTCATAGGCAGCATTCTGCATTGAAAAAGAAGCAGGAAAAGAAAAAAAAAAAAACTTTCTCTATGTGATTTGGGGCCACAAATGAGAGTGACAGCAACAAGAATTATGTTTTCCTTTGGGGTTTATACCACTGGAGACACAGTGATGATGTCTGAGTATTAGTTCTGACAACCTGAAGGTTAATTACTTACCCTGTATTTCAGTTCTGCCAGAATGGGATACTGCTATGCATTTATTTACTGAAGTCTGAAGTGTTCACTTTTTTTTTTTAAATGTTGACTCATAGTAAAGCAATGCTAATAACTTCATAATTGTTTTCCTTTTCTTGTGCTATTCTTAGTTTTGATTTCCCTTTTCGTTAATCATCTCCTCTGTTCTTTCTCAAAGAGCCTCTTGCTATTTTCCCTCTTCACCTACAGTTCTTGGCAAACAGCATACACTTCAGAACACTCAACTCAGAATAAGAGCAATTAAAAAGTAAAGTGAGCTAGATGTTACATGGTCCACTTTCAGATACACTAGCATGTCGCTCTATTAAAAGCATTTAAAAATTGTGATTTGTCTTTACACAATGGACTCTGATACAACTTGTCATACTAAGTAAAATCATTGGGAACAAGAGATCAAGCAAGACAATCCTAGAAAAGATTAAGATGCTGTTACTGAAATCTGGTATGTTAATTGACACCAGCTTTTTTTTAAAAAGGAGAAGTGTAGTGGTGACCATGACTAAGCAATATGAGTTGATATTTAACTTTTTAAAATTCTTTGAAGTTGTATATACCAAATCCTCAAAATGGAAAAACAGGAAAAGAAGCTCGAAAGCAAAATCTGAGGGAGAAATCTGGCAGCTCTAGAAATCATAAGTTCATTCTCTTATTGCCTAAAATAAGTAAAAGGATGATAAATAAGGACCAGCAAGTAAATAGGTTAAGAAATAAAATCTATTTGCTCATTTCTTCGTTGAAGTATTAATTAATTGATTCATTTGTTTGTTCAACACATCTCTACCCCTGAGTCTCCTCCAATGTCAGGACTATTCTATAGGTCGATCTCTGCAGAAACAAAGCTTTTATTCTAGATAATGAGATAGAACGTAAGAAAATGCCAGCCACTGGATTATCAACAGGTGATTTTTATAACTTCTTTCTATGTTGAAACATATGTGATTTCCCTCTTGTTTTCTCTTGGGTTTACTTTAGCAACAGTTCCAACACATTTGGCACATTTTTGCCATTCATTTCTTCTTAAATCTCAGACCTTCTGGATCAATTGATAATTTTTCATATTCTTAGGATCTGGAGAACCATTTTGCAGTATTGTTTTCATATAATAACCCAAGATTTAGGATGACATTGGGAATGATTAAACAAATTCATATTGACATACATTTACCTTCTACACCCTTAAAAAAAGGCTCTGGTAACAAAAATCCACAATGGGACAGTTGTTTTTTCCATAGAAGGTGATGGGGGTGTTGAATTAAAAAAATAGGCAACTTTTCAAGGTGAAATAAATTTTTTAAGGATCATATTATTTAGAAAATCAAAAAATTGGCAAAATTTCTGGCATCTTTTCTCAACTCCATTTCATATTATTTGACTTAAGCTAATAGCTCATGCTTTTATCCCTTGAAATTGAATATGAAGAAACTTCAACACAAAGTCTAATGTAAAATAAAACCTCTATTGATAATGCATAGCAATTATTTGCACATATAACTATTCATCGATATTTAAGTTTCTCAAGTTTTTTTTTTTTTTTTTTTTTTTTTGTTAAGACAAGAGATATAACCAGAATGCTGAAAACATTTGGATTTCTCATGAGTGATTTGTTATTTCTATTATAATTTTCTATTTTTTATTCCACTAGTGTGTTCTATCATTATCATTTCTATTATTTATTCCACTAGTGTGATCAATATGTTGTTTGTGTCATACAGAACAATTAAAATAAACTTTCTTATAATTCCCCACTGAAGCTTTTCCTTTTGGATTCTATAGTCAGGTTTGTTGCTCTTCGCAAGGCCAAGGCAGGAAATGAATAGAAGCTTCCATACCTTAAAACCCAATATCTAAAATTAATACATCAAGCTAACAACTCTTTTAAAATCCTCTATCCTAGTTTCTGGGCAAATATCCCTTCCTAGAAACCAGGCGACCAGATTTAAACCCAGAAGGTCCAGATTCCTTCATGTGCCTTAGGAAGCATGGAGAGGTATGAGGACTGCCATCTGGTGCTGGTCTGTTCTCTTTGTGCCTCACATGCACATGCGTGTGCACCCCATGCCTGCCTTCCTGGACTTTGCCCAACAGCCATCCTTGGTCATTCCCCAGCTTATTAGGTTGCATGGCTACCTTGTTTTTGACAAATACCAGCACAGGCTGTGGAAGTAGGCCTGTGGATGCTGTGATGCTGGCCCATTCAACATCATTTTCAGAGTCCTCATTTTCCTCCCGTTGATTAACATTATCCTCCAATTTTTAGTTATTTGATATTATAATGTTTTGTGATGAGCACTCTTGAATATATGCCCTGGTGCTCAGACACAAATGTTTATATCTAAAATATTGATCTGCTGAATCTTAAGGCATGGGCAGTATTAACCTTACCTTGCAGTGGAAGATTGTTTTCCAAAGTGGATGGACCAATTTCCACGCCTATCAGTAGTACTTGTGTTGTGCCACAGCCTCACAAACACTTGGTAAGTTTTAGTTCTGCCAAACTGAGAGACGTGAAATAGCACTTTGCTATGGTTTAACTTGTATTTTCCTAATTACGAATCAGATGAAACACCTTTTCAGATGTCTGTTGGGCATTTTCCTCTTCTGCCCATTTCCTATTAGGTTGTTTGTATTTTCTTATGGATTTAAAAGAGGTTTTTCAGGGTTAGCATATATGTGCTGTTTACATACATGTTTGGTTGTATAATATTCAAAATAACACTCTTAAGACACACCACTCATGTTTAATGCTCTTTCTGAGCTTACATGCTGGAGTGCAGGCTGATCCTGGTCCTGGAGCAGTGAGGGAGTGCTCTTTCCTTCACAATCCCATAAGAATACACTCAGCCATTACAAATACCCTGTTCACTCTTAGGAATGCAAGCAATGCCAAGTGCATCTGCTGAGGCCTCACCTGCAGTCCCTGCTCTTGCTCCTCTTTCCTGCCTGCACTTTGTGCATGTGTGTGCATTGGGGAGGAGTGAAGAGAGTTATTTGGACATGTTTCTCAGGAAGTACAGATGATGGCGTGGGGAAATAGAGAAGGGAAAAATCAATAAATCCTATATTAATGGTTGGTTTAATACCATTTGCAACTAGGGCTAGTTCTCCTGGGTATGGTCTCAAAAATCATTTAAAATATGTTTCAGAAGTTCCCCTTAATGAATGGAGAGTGGAGTATTTATCCACAGTTTCCTGTCTCTTACTTGTTGAAATTTGCCCCTATGGGCATCAACTCTCACTGCTAGTCTGCCCTATACATGAACGGCATACATTCTTAGAGCATTAGGAAAAGCTTTAAACACAGAGACATGAGCCCTGAGAGTCAACATGTGTGAACATGGGCATCAACGATGTCTGCTGGCCTTAAACATCCACATGCTACTTTTATTCCAATAATAATGTAAATAATAATAATCCTGTTCATGAGTTTTTTGCACACTGTTATGCCCACAGTTGTACTAATCTCAATAGGTGCTTAGAGCTCTACTGTGTACTTTTTTTTTCAGGATCAGTATCTACCTTTGGCCATGAGTAGTTTTTACATGTCACTCAAGGCACTTCAGCATCTGTCTGTAAACTACCTTTCCAGCATCCTTACTAATCAGTCTCCAGCCAGTGTAAATGGCATCATGCCCAGCTACTCACAGTTTTTCTGAAATGCTCCAAACCATTGTATCTTTACTCATAGTGTTCCCCAAGTCTGGAATACTACTGAGATCCTTATCCTCTGAGATCCAGTACTGTCATGGAATCTTCCTTGCCTGTCCCTGTCAGAATTAGCCACTCTGTATAACCATGTTATAGCCAAGTATTACTTGCGTGCCTCTGATGAGAACTTAACTATACTCTAAAATAACCACTTTTATTATTATTATTATTTAAAAAATTTGAAAATTGATAAATGGCATAAAACACACTGATATTAATTATAATCACCTCACTGTAGAATAGATCTCTTGAACTTGTCCTTCCTATTTAACTAAAAATTTGTATCCTTTGACAAACATCTCTCCAATCTGCCTACCTTCACCCCTACTCTGGCTCTTGGTAACCCCTGTTCTACTCTACTTCTATGAATTCTACATTTTTTAGATTCTACACGTGAGTGAGATCATGAGATATTTGTCTTTCTATGTCTGGCATATTTCACTTAACATGATGTTTTCTATGTTCATTTTGTTGCACATTACAGGATTTCCTTCTTTCTTTATGTCTGAATTTATTTCATTGTGTCTATATGCCGCATTTTATTTATCTATTCACTTCTGATGAACACTTAAGATTGTTTCCATATTTTGGCTATTGTAAATAACACTGCAATAAACATGGAAGTGAAGATATCACTTCAATATCCTGGGCTCATTTTCTGTGGATATACACACCCAGAAATGAGATTTCTAGGTCACATGATAGTTCTATTTTTTTTTTTTTTAATATTTAAGGGAACTTCCATATTTGTTTTCCAGAGTAGCCCTACTAGTTTACATTCTCTCCTGGTTATATATATTTTTCCCATTTTAATTATAAATTCCTAATCCACTTAAAATTGATCCTAGTGTATTATGTGAGATATGAGTCTAACTTTATTTTAACCAGATGACCACCCAAAACAATTTGCTGAGTACTTCATATTTTGCCCACCAATTTGAGATGGCACCTTTATCACTTTCTAATACCAAAATTCACTGGAGCTTGGTATTTCCCACTTTATTCATTCAATCTGTCTATTCACAGCTGAGACATTATAAATAGCCTTTTTCTCTTTGAGTTTTAGTAATATTTTTATTTTTATATACTTTATAATCAGCTTACTTATTTAAAAAGCTAAGTGTTGGCATTTTATAGAATCATACTAAGGTATAAACTAAATTAGAATTAAATGGCCTCTTGTGTCTTCATATTTATAATTTGGCTGCATTCAAATTTGTTTTTATTTGTTTCCTGTAGTTTGTTTTAATTTTGTTATGCATTTCTCTTAAGTTCATTTGTAGCTATTGTATCTACTCTTTTTTGGCCTGATTATCTTTTTTGTCTCTTTGTATGACATCTGTAGTCATTTCTTATTTCCTGTTATTATTTGCTTGTTCTTTCTCTTTAACTCTTTGATTAATATTACCAGAATATTGTCACATTGTTTATCTTATTTTCTCAGAGTACTCTTTTGTCCTCTATTGTATGCATATGCTTGCTTTCTATTTTGCCATTTTCTATCTTTTCTTTGTTAGTTCTTTTCTTCTTCATTCTTTGTTTTTATTTGGCTTTTCTTTCTCCAACCCAAGTGAGATTCTTCTTCATCAATTTTCATTCTTTCCTATAATACTGCTATAATTACACCTTAACAATATCCCACAAATCTTCGTAAGCAGATTTTCTTATCACTTAGTTTAAAAGAATTTCTAATTATTTATTTGATCCATTCAATACTTAGAACTGTATTTCTTCCCAAAATATTTTTTATGTTTGACTTTCTCTTGTTATTGATTCAAGCTTTTTGCACTGTGGTCAGAGAATAAGATTTGTATAGTAATTTCTTGAAATGTTTTGATATTTGCTTTATGTTCTAGCTTGGACATATGTGCTTAAAACGTATATTATCTAGTTTTAGGATAAGATGTTCTCTATATGGTTACTAGATAAAGCATGTTAATTATTTCATTCATAACTTCCTAATCTTTTTTTCTCTCTTTGATTTAGTAGTTACTTAAAAAGTTGTATTAAAATCTTGCATTATGTTGGTGGATTTATTCCCTCTACATTCTCTTTTCTCATTGAAATTATCATAATTTTACTTTATTATTTTTAAATTATTTTAGAAGCTGATACATGTTCTGAATTATTATTTTTTCTTATTAAATAGAAATTTTATTATTATTTACTAAACTTCTTTATTTCTGGTAATACTTTCTGTTTTTATTCTATTTTATTGCTAAAATAGCTTTACCATCTTTCTTTTGATAATTGCTTCATCATTTATTTTCAACCTCTCTATATTCTGTTTTTGATACGCATTTAGAAAATGACATGTCTTTACATTTTTAAGAACTCAGTCTTACTGTCTTTGTCCTTTAACCAAGATATTTAGTCCATTTTCTTGGGTTAATATTTTTTCACTTTTAGTTCCACTATTTTTGCTTTCTATTTAGTTTCCCTCTACTTTTTTTTTCTCTTATTTTACCTTCTTTACATTTCTTACTGTTTTTTCATTGAAAATTTTTCCCCATTAGACATTGTAAGCTGTACATTCTATCTGTATATTTTAGACTCCTCTAAAGGTTTCCCATGTATTATTTTAAAATCAAATTATATTAATACTGGGTTCTTTGACAGCTTCACTTTCACAATTTTCATACTAATGCTATCCTATGTTTTACTTCTGTCACTTTTATTCTGTTTTAAATTTTCAATTAATGTCAATTTAAATATGCTCACAAATTTGTTACTTTCTTTGTTCTTCAAACCTTTTTTGCATCTTACACCACTGTCTGGGCCCCCTTCCACATACTTTTTTTTTAATGATTTCTGTGAGCAAAGGTTTATTTATTGAAAACTCAAACTCAGGTACACTTATTTCTGTTTCGAAATGTCTATTTTGGTTTGATTTTGAAATGTTATTGCTGGGTACAGAATTCTAGGTGAATAGTCATCGTCATCTTGTTGTAGCACACTGGTATTATTTGTATTAGGTTTCTATTGCTCTCCATCCAATTGCCAAAAGCCTGGAAGCTTCACTGCAGCCTGGTGCTAGTTCAGAGAGTTAGAGGTCAAAGCCTGGCACTGTGGGGCTGGATTCCTTGATCACAGTATGCAAAGGCTGAAATCAAGGTGTTGACTAGTTGAATTGTCCTCTTCATACTCTAGGAAAAGCTCTGCTTCCAAGGTCATTGTTGTTGACAACATTCAGTCTTTGAGATTTAATCTGCTTCCTTGCAGGCTGCCAGTTGGGGGCTGCTCTGGGTGTTTTAAAGGCTGCCCACATCCCTGCCATGTGATTCCCTCCGCCTCTAAGCCACTGTGTACTGCAAAGTAAAACTCACTCTTCAGATTTTTTACTTTCTCTGACACTAACCTCATATTCAGGGGTTTATATGATTATGTTAGGCTTACCTGAGTAATTTGTCTATCTTATGGTTAACTGATTTGAGGTCTTAGATGCATCTTCAAAATGTCTTCACAATAGTGTTTGATTAACAGGGACAAGCTGTGAGTCTGCCAGATCAGGGAAGTTTAATATTCTGCATCATGTCGCAGATATCTACCTTTCCTGGCTATTGTGAAGAAACAAACTTTCAGTCCATTTTTTTTTTTTTTTGGAGGTGATTTACATGTTTTCTCTGTGGTTAAAAATAATTATTTTTGCTTTGTTACTGTCTTTCTTTAGATATGAGGTTCTTTTAATATATGCTATTTAGAATTTGTTGGACTTTCGAGGTCTAGAGTTCAGAGTCTTTCTAGCTTTGTAAAATGCTTTGCCATTATCTTGTCAAGTATTTCCTTGCTCCCATTCCTTTTCCTGTCTTGAGTCTTTAACTGTATATATTTAGGACTCACTCTCCTTATCTACCCTGTCTCTTCCCTTCTTTTGTTCTTCACATTATCATTTCTCTGGATACATTCTAGATAATATTTTCTGTTCTATATTCTGATAGAAAATTCCCTCCTCGCCTATGTTGAATCTGTTTTACCTGCCCATTGAGTTTCTAATGTCAATCGATAAACTTTTCATTGGCAGTTCCTGCCATTTCTTTTTGTGTCTACTCACCTCAAATCTAAGGCGTTTATATTTGTAACTTTGTTTTCTGTGTTTTAATTCCTCCCAAATACCTTTTCTCTTTTTATTGACTTTGGTATTGACCATTAGGGTTTTTTAGATATTCTTCTATTGATGCACTACAGTTTCACATCATAATATAGTGTAGAGTGATAGAAACACACGTGCTCAGAGCACTTGATGAGCTTCCCCAGCTTCCTCCTGACTCCCTCTCCTTCCCCATATTGAGATTGGCATTGGTAACGTCACGTACATACATCTAAGACCCCAATTAGTTAACTATAAGACAGAGAAATTACCCTGACATAACCATATAAACCCTTGAATAGGAGGCTAGTGTCAGAGAAAGCCATGCCCGTGGAAGTGTTTCCTTCATAATTCTCCCTCCAAACCGCCTCTCCCCTTGCCCTCTCCAACCCTCCACTGGAGTTTCTCCTCTGTTATCTACAGTCCATCTGGTGTCCTGATTACTCCCTAGCTTCTGTATATGAGAATAAAACATATGACCCTTCACTTTCTGTGACTGGCTCATCTCACAACATAATGTTCTTTAGGCCCATCCATTGTCTTGCAAATGACACAATTTTGTTCTTTTTTATTGCTGAGTAGTATTTCATTGTGTGGATATCTCATACTATTGTAATCCATTCATTCATATGTTGATGGACACCTAGGATGGTTCCATAATTTGGCTTTGTGAATTGTGTTGCTATAAACATGGATATGCATGTATTATTATAATATCCTGATTTCATTGCCTTTGGATACCCAGGAGTGGTATAGCTGGATCATGCAGTGGATTATATAGTGGTATAGTGAATCCATTCCTAGTTTTCTGAGGAATATCCACACTAATCTCCATAGCAGCTGACCTAATTTGCAATCCCATCAACAGTGATTCTCTATGAATATTCATTGAAAATTTACTTTCTCTTTTTCTAGATATTTGTGTGTGATATCAGCTGAACTTACTTTAAACTTAATTCTTAGCTTAAAGGTTGGTTTAACTTATTTTGTTTTAACTTTGTAGTTAATGAGGATTAACTAACTTTCAGATCCAAGATGACTTACTTGTGGTTAAAATGTTTAAGGTATTTTTTTTTCTGTATAGAAATTCAAGTTTAATCTTTGAAGACCTGTGATTTCTGCACAAATGTAGGGAATGTTTCTAGACTACTTTTATATTATTGTTGTAAATTTGAAGACCAAATATATAAATTAAGCCTGAATGTTTCTGTTAGCTCCTCGTTCTCCTATGTTTCATTTTTCTCTCACTCATGTTCACTATGAAAATTACAATTAAAAAATGAAGCTAAGTGAAAACAGGATCCCAGAGAATGAAGTTGGTTTTAAAAAAGCAGATGAATTTAAACTTAATAGCTTATAAGTGCATTTACCAGGTTTTTAAAATATGCTTTACTCAAAACAATTTTGGTGTCATTTCCAATGGTAGAATTAATTGGTGAATTTAATCTATCATACTGAAAGAAATAGAAGTTATTTAGTGTGTGTGTGTGTGTGTGTGTGTGTGTGTGTGTGTGTGTGTGTGTGTGTTCATTCACTGGTTAAACACTGAGAAAATATAATATTTTTTTTGGATATTTTATTATGTTCTCAGCGCTAAGAAACAATGATTCCTAAGCAAAATAGTTATAATTCTTGTTCTTACAAATTCACTAACTTGAAGGTCAGTCTAGTAGGAAAGTTAGATTCATCAATAAATAACTGTCAATTTCCTTTCCCCACTTCCACTATTTATTCTCATAAAGTTTCCCATATTACTTTTTGCGTTATATTTGCATTTTTGTATTTATTTTTATGTAATACAGATAGTTTTATACACGTTAAAACTTGGGGCAAATAAATCCTGCATTCTACCTGTGGTGTACAATATGAAGAGGCTAAAGAAAACTTCAAGGGGATTCTAGAAGAGTAAAGTGTACAAGAAATGTCAGCCTTTAAGCTGTGGGAGGCTGAGTGAAAGCAAGGGAGACCTTTGTGCTAGGAGCTATGTTCATGGCTCATGTGAGGGCTTCTGCCTCACCCTTTGGTACCAGTCATTCATACCTGGTGTCAACTCTAATTTTTGTAGTATCCATTCTGATTAGTAGATTTTTTGCACATCTAGGTATTGAGAATTTTGAATATCACTCCTGACTGATGTGTGAGTCAGAGGTCCTTTGTGGTGTCACTTTACACCACACCAGTCACACGTGGAGTCTACTTTCAGCCAGAGAGGACACACCTTTTCTCCTCTGCCCAAGAGTACAGCTTGTAGCACCTGCTAATCTTTTAGTGAATCACAGCATCTCCCTGCTGCCCCTCTGCCCCACTTTGCTAAAGAACAAGACTTATCTGCAGGCCTGATATGGTTATGCTTAGTACCAATCTAGCTTGTTCTAGCAAACATGACAGAAAGTTTTACTGATGAATGAGAGCTTAGGAAAAACCAACCTACTTTGGGCTTCCAGATCTAGACTTCTTATCAATCCAGTCTTCTTTGTTTTAATCCACCTCTTGGGACTGACCTCTATTTTCCAAGGCCAATACCTGCAGTCCTCTTCTGCTTAGCCATTCTCTTATTCTGGTCCTTGATGGCAATAATCCCTTAGACATTGCTTGCTCCATCTCTGAGAGCTGAAATAAATGCTCTCAGCCTCCTCTCTTCTGAGCTTCTCGACTCTGGTTTTTAAAATGAGGCATTTGCTTTGCTCTTCAGCTTTAAGTTTTTTGCTTTCATTCAGTCTATTTTTCTTTTACTCTGTTCATGATTAAACTGTTGTGTTCATTTCTCTTTTATGTACCAAGTATTGAAGTGTAAAAATTTAAGTTAATAATATGTCTAGTTTAAAATTCAAGTAGACGGAATATGTTTAATGAGAGAGTTTACCTTTGGGCTTTCAATCCAGTGTCCTATGCCTGCATCAGTGAGCCATGGCTTATTTATCCAAACTCCTTGAAGCTTCTAATTCTTTAACAGATATAAGAAACAAAGGGTACATTTAAAAAAATCCTGTCCTAGGAGGCAATGTTTTGACAAAGTCAATCTATGTGATTTAGTTTTATCTCTGTTTAGTGTTTTAAATTATCATCAAACATATATAAGTTGCTTGGATCATCAAGGAAACAAATTTGGGAACTTGGAATAGGATATATTTTAAAATTATGTATGTAACAGGTGTTTATTTCTCATGATTTGGTATGTGTCTGCATTGCTCTGATTTTTCATTCTTGGGCAGTTTAGAAATGCTTTACCCTTCTTTATTTTTAGGCATTAAAACCAATTTGTGGAGAAAAATCAATTTGGTAAGATGTCAAGAATAATTTATGAAAACTTAGAATATACCAGTGTGGATTATGAAGAGGGAAAATACAATATATGGTTAATATACAGTGTTCTAGAAATTGATGAAACTTAAGCACCATACAGCTCAGTGAGCTCTTCCCATGTATCTCTGTACTTAAGCCAGAATGTCCTGTCCTCCCCATCTTAGCTATGCAGACACTGATCAAATAGAGGATCGGCTAATATTCTATTCTTATTACATAGCAAATATTTAGAGTATTCTCTTTTCTATTGAGTCAAACTCGACCTTATTGTAACTCATCTGCTAATTAATGAACTTTCAACCATGTTCTAGGCTGTAGGTTTAGAGGTGTGGCTGCAAAACTGAATAAAACACAGCCCTTCTTCTGGATAATCTCACAATCTAGATGGGAAGACAGACATGTAAACCAATAATTACAGTAGAGGAAAAGGTGCTATAGGTATTCACAATAGCGTGGTTCTTTGTGCTATTCATCATATGATGTGGATTCTAGAGCCTTAATCATTATGAGGAAAGAGTCTCAAATAAAGGTTGAAGAGATCTTACAAATTGCCTTCTTATTTGAGGTGATTGCTCTGAGGCATTCAGGTATAGTAAATAGGCAATAATTGGGACTTTAGATAGAAATAGGAAGTATGGGTTCAATCAATTTTGGATTGTTCATGAAAAGATAAGAATGTGTTTGAATGTATAAATGTAGATTATAAATAGTACTGAGATTCATTGGTTCACAGAGCTAACTCAATATTTGTCTATTCAATAGTATAAGTCTCCAAATTTCAACTACCATTAATATTAATTAATCCATTACCCAAGCTGTGTTTGGGAATTTTTTGAATGTTTCCCATTTATAGCTATTCCTCTTCTTTCTAGTCACTTCTCTTCATGCTTTGATCTATGATTTCCTGTTCAGAAGTTTACCAGGCTGTATCTTGTCTCTTCTTCAGTGGACCTGGAATCATAGCATATGTTTCAGTTTCCTTTTGTTTTAAGTAGATGGCTTAGGATTTGGGACCTGAATTCAATGTGACATTAGAATGCTATTTGATTTATGGCTTGGAGTGCTTTATCTTTTAAACAAAAGAGAAAAAAAGGGCTTCTAAATTGTGCAGATGTTTCTCTTTTTACAGAGAATTTTGCCTTCTATAATGTTCTTCACTTGAGCTTTTTTGGTAATACCTGGAAGCTTATCTAAAATCTTGTGTTTATGTGCATATGATGTACAGTTTTCTGAGAATGGGCTCCAGAAGGTTGATCAAACACCAAAGAGAGGCTGCGTTCCTGTAAAAGTGTGCAAATCCCTGCAGTACATCCTCCATGCTAGAAATTCATGCAGCCATGCCAAATGGCAGCGTTCCCAACATCAGGAGCATGCTCTGTGCCTTGTGTGCTGCATTATGCCCTATCAGACTTGACATAAATAGCATTATATATAACTTTAAAAATGGATTCTCTCTGGAGGAATGATATTAAAATGGCCATGTTTGTGCATCACTGTACAGTTCAAGTAGACTTGCAAATATAATTCATCATCTAATCCCTAAAACTTTACAAAACAAACAAAAATATTATCCCCATTTTATAGGAAGAAGAACTGAGGTTTAAATATGCACAACTCAGAACTCATAGAACATGAACTCACATTAGCTCCTAAGAGATACTCTTTGCCACATATAATATTTATCAAACTTTTCCTTTGGTTATTTTCTGTATTTCTCACTTCAAGAGTGGGTTCCTATGCCTTGGACTTGCTCTGTAAAAAGGGAGTCAAATGCACAATGAACTATGAATTGCAGGAAGCCATACAGCCTTTTGAGACTTTAGTTTTCTCACATGTAAAATGAGGTAATAAACCTAAACCACACTCAGGTACCTTCCAGCTCCCACATCCCATGTGTCTTTGTCAAAGTTTGGCCCAAAGCTGCCTCGCAGATTAACGGGTCCATTCATTACATCTACACTCCAGGAGAGTTGGCCAGTTCTCCACCAGTTGTGCCATGAGGCTCCGGGCTATGTATTTGTGATCCTTACAGGGTTTTTCCTGTTGTGGGAAACCCACCTGGGTTAATATTACAAAAACAGTTTTCAATGGTTGGGTTTCATTTGTCTTCTCTTCACTTATGTCTTGCCTAGAGGAATTGTTGCTTCAGTGCTGTGGGGCTTCGTGTTGTCAGATGTTATCTCAGTGTTTTGTATGATGGTGTGATGTACAATAGGCAAATCAACGTGTGGAGTGTGGTGCTTGGTAAGCTTTAGAACAAAGAAAGTGCTGTTTAACAAACAACATTAAGAATTAATTTGCTTAAAGTTTCACGCCCTTTGAAGGCTTGAATTGAGTCTTTTTGTTGCTGGTCTATTTCAAAAGCAGCACATCTTGGTGGAAGGTTGGTTGATTTGGGGACCCATGACTTGGTTTTCAGTATAGGCTTATCGTTGGACAAATCAGTCATTCAAGTCTTGACTTTGTCATTTTCTATGAGACGTTGAACCAGATGATCTTGAATTGCCATGCCAATAAGGAATTGCTTGCTTTTGGGAAAGTTTTATTAACAGCGTTGAGTAAGCTATTTTCTTTCCATTCTCTTCACATTTCATAGCATTGATTAATCTTCTGGTGTTGTCATTTAAAAGCTTCAATTTTCTCTGACAAACACATGAAATTGAATTTGCAATGGACATTCTTCTCCCAATTTGCCCCAACCTGACCCCCACAATTTGTCTCCTGAATGGTCTGAATTTTGTATCCTTTTTAACAAATAAACATAGCCTGGTGTGATGGCGCACACCTATAATCCCAGTACTTGGGAGGCTGAGACCAGAGGATTTCAGGTTCAAGGTCAGACTCAGCACATTAGTGAGATCCTGACTCAGAATAAACAATAAAAAGGAGTGCAACCCCCAGCACCAAAACAAAAACAAAAACAAAAACCCAAACCAAACTAAAAGAAAACAAACAAAAAACTTAAAAACTTGGTCACATGCATGGAAATTGAAGTAGTCATGGTAAAAGCCAAAACACAAAAATGGTGAAAATCAAATCCTTTGAGCATCAAATCCTATGGCCTATGTCCATAGGTGGGCAGCTTTCTGGGGCTCAGGTCTGAGTGGCTTCTTGCATAATTTCTTTAGGATTTGTGCTCGGCACCAAACCACTTGCTATAACATCCACTCCAGAGCTGAGATCACAGGCTGGGTTTTTATTATGATGAGATCAGCCACTAGTGAAATAGGATTTTGCTGTTCCATTTGTAGCATGCCACCTGATAAATGTTAGATTATGAGTCAATATAAAAAACACAGAGGTGTTGTTGTAGGCCTAGAAGCTTCTCATTGTCTCATGTTTCATCTGTCTTTTTAGGCATATTCTCAAAGGACAACAAAATTTGAATGTGTGCCTGTATACTAACAGTTTCTGGAAGTGGTAGTGCCTATCCATTTTCTTTTTAAATAAACGCTTTCTGTAAATGGCTCGCATAACCAGTTATTTGGCTTGAAATGGCCTCCCCATGAAAATGTCTGCTTTAATGTCAAGGCAGGGAATAGCAATGCTTTGCTGGAGTCCCAGTGTCTAGCAGATATACTATAAATTTAATTTCATGGCAAAATGAAGTCTATTACAGAAAATCAGAAAGAACTACCTTCTCAGCAAGGCCATCTCTCTTTTTTTATTGAGTCCTTTTTGTGTAGCTTTTCTAAGCTTTGTCTGCACCTGCCAATAAAAGGGGCTCTTTGTTTGAGGACAATACTGACAAATTAACCAGCAAACATATTTCCAGTTGTAGTTGGGGGTGGAAGTTGAGGGGAGGACTGTGGCTGCTACTTCTTTTATTATACCTGTAACCAAGGAGCTCATTCTGGTTAACAATTTTGATTCTACTAAATTTGAATAGTCTTAGTTCTCTTGTTGTCTTAATATATTTGCCGACTGGGACATTTTTATAAGTTTTGTTGCTATGCCAGTGTAACTTGAGGAAGGAGGAAGATAAAAACTGTGATGCTTTGGGGGAATCCCATGGTTCTTACTGACAGGTAAAAATCTTCTGAGTCATACCTAAAGCATTTCTTATCTGGTGTTCACTGGTTTTCTGCTTGGTAGTGTAACATGTGAATTAAACATCTCCTGAGTACTTATAAAAACAATGATCAGCAATAATTCTTTCTTGGGAATTTACAGAAGAATTATATTCACACATAATATAAAATTGTTGATCTGGTGTTATCATTATTTAGACTCTGGAACTGAGATTTTCCTTTAGTTCTTATTAGCAATGGCAAGGGAGAGACTTGCTGACACTACTAAAAACAATCGCTAGTTGTAGAACTTTGGAGTTGAGAATGGCTTCAATATTTATCAGGATAAATTTCCATCAGCCAGATTTTGAGAATGTTAGTAGGTGCTAGCTGAAAATTTTGGGAAAATTATGGGACAAATAAAGTTAGTTTGTTTCTAACTGCAGGGCTTTTCACTGCCTTCAATGTTAATATGTAGTTAAAGTTTTATCAGAGATTATAAGAAGTTATATTTCCTAAATTTGTATAGCCATGAAGCTAACTTTCTTTGGAAACATCTTTAGAAACTGATGTTCTAGGAAACACATTAGGAAACCCTAATCTATTCCAATAGTTACATCCTAACAAGAGCAATAAAAAACGTATTCATAATAGATTCTATTACTTAGTTTTTTCTTATCTATTACTATTCCATTTTTTTCTTTTCATCATAATTACTCAATCATATTAATTGTATAAATTAATGGGTTTCACTGTGCTATTTCCATACATGAGTATATGGTGCTTTATTGTATCTACCCTCCCTACTGCCCTCTCCTACCCCACCTTCCCTGCTCCTCACTCCAGTCCCATTTCTCTTCCCTAGTAATCCCTGTTCTATTCTATTTTCTAGTCTTTTAAACAATTTCCACATATGAGAGAAAATGTGCAATATTACCTTTCTGTATCTAGCTTATTTTGTTTAACATGATATCCTCTGATTCAGGATTTCATTTCTTTTTATGACTGAATAAAACTCCATCGTGTATATATGCTATATATTTCTTTATACATTAATGACAGCACCTAGGCTGATTCTATATCTTGGCTATTTTAAATAGTGACACAATAAACATGGATATGCAGGTGTCCTTTTGTGCACAGATTTCATTTCCTTTGTATATATACCCAGGAGTGGAAAGCTGGATCATGTGATATTCTGTTTTTAGTTTTTTGGGGAATATTCATACTGCTTTCCATGGTAGCTGTACTAATTTACATTCCTACCAATAGTGTATAATAGTGTATTCCCACCTTATATATGACTCGTGGGAATGTAAGTTAGTACAGCTATCATTGAAATGTATTTTTCGCCACATTTTCACCAGCCTTGTTTTCTTTGCTTAGTATAGAAAAATTCAGTGTATTAGTTGTTTACCACTGTGACAAAATACCTAGCTTAAACAACTTAAAAGGAGGAAAGGTTTATTTTGGCTCATGGTTTCAGGGATTTTAGGCCATGGTTGGCAGGCTTCATTGGTTTGGGCTTGAGGTGAGCCAGAACATTATGGGAAGAAGGGGTGATGGAGGAAAACTGCTCACCTCATGGCACCTGGAGAACTGAAAGGAGGTGGGGGGGGGAGAAAGAGAGAGAGAGAGAGAGAGAGAGAGAGAGAGAGAGAGAGAGAGAGAGGAATAAGGAGTCCAGGGATAAGATATACCCTTTCAAGGCACACCCCCAATAACCTACTTTCTCCAACTAAGTCTCACTTCCTAAAGCTTCCACCACCTTCCAGTTATGTCTGCAAATTATAAATCCATCAATAGACTAATATACTGATGAGGTCCGAGCCATCATGATCCAACCACTTCACAAAAGCCCCACCCATGAATGTCACTGCAGTGGGGACTAAGCCTGTAACACACAAGCCTTTGGAAAAAATTCCAGATCTATATCATAACAAATAGCAAGTTTTTTTTTAAATCTACAATATAAAATATAAGAAATGGCCCATGGGATGGCTCAGATGGTCAAAGAAGTGAGTTAGGACTCAGACTCTTGCTGTCCTTCAAGACCAATCCTCAATGTGACAGTAATGCTGTCACTCATGATGGCTCAGGTGGCTCCAGCAGCTCCAAGTTTCGAGTCATTGGAGCCAAGTTGAAGTGTATGGAGTTGAGCCTCTCCCAGAGCTCTGCGCCCAGCAGGCTTCCCTCCGTGTCCTCTGGGCCAGAGTGGATCACATGCCCAGGCCCTTGCTGGTAGGGAGACTCAGAAAGTAATTTGCCTTTTAGCCTCTATCTGAGGCACCAGCTATGCCAGGAATGAGAAAGGGAAAAGGATGGTTGTGTTTTGTATGTGATTTTAGTATTTATATTTAACTGCTACTTTGCTGTGGCCATGTGCTGGATTCTTATTGCCCAAAATGTCTTTGTTTAGCAATTTAAAATGAGATTAAATGCTGAAATACTTTAAAGCAGCTCTGTGCATACAGATTTATTGCAGAAAATGACAGTATTATAAAAGGAAAGATTTTCTTGATATGCTTGAATCCTTTAATTGTACTTAGATTTTTTTTATTCATTGGTTTGTTTTAAATGAAAGACTTTCCAACATAATCATAGACCCTGATTTCAAAGAAAGCTATTGTTTATAAAAAACAAAAAGAAGACCCATCAAGTACTGGCCTTTGAAATGCTCTTTCTAACCTTGCCAAATTCTACTTATTGTTCTGCATGTCGCTTGCATCTTATATTTCGAGCTAGGCTCCTGGATTCTACTTTACCCAGAATAATACAGACTCCTGCCTTCTTCTGTTATTTCCAAACACAAGAGATAAATGGATATGGGGAAGACTGATAATAGGTGCCTCCAGAGATGTAAGTGGTTTTGTTGCTATTTGCTTGCTTATTTCTCTCTAGCTTAGTTTGGAAAAAATAACAGGTAATTTATGGATATAAAATGTGGACATTGAAGGAAAGTAGATATCAACTCTCTTGTTTTCAACTTCATGTAGTTTTCTTCATGCCTCTTAGCAATTAAATCAAAAGAGAAAAGGCAGTGTAAAAAGAAGACAAGGTTACTCTGAGCATGATCAGGTTTGTGAATCTGATACGAAGTCCACGCCAAGATTGTGGTATGTGTGAAATCACCATAGACTAAGTGCCAGGGAGCCTAAGCTATCTGAGCACCATCTGAAAGAGTGCTTATGGTCCCTAAAGACCCATGACTCATTCTCAAGTGTGTGAATAAGATTTGGGAAGATGGAGGAAACATATATGACACCAATTGTATGTAGAATAATGTGGCACTTTTGTTTAGAAAATTCCTTTAATTCAGGCAAAATTTATTGAATGTATACTTGTGCTAAGCACTGAGCTTAAATGAAATAAGTAATAGTTTCTACCCTCTAGGCAGACATGGTCTAGTGGAAGATTCAAATAAGTAAACAAAAAGTATAATCACAGGCGATGAAATTTTTTCTTTGAACTGAAACTTATTCAGCACCTCGTATGTGTCAGGATTAGGACTGAAAATGGACGTTAGATTTAGCAGTGGGAGGTTACTACGAACTACATAAGAACTACTTTGGTGGGATGGTAGACAAAAGTATGAAAGTCATCTGTTCCAGGGAAACTTGAATACTGAGAGTAGAGTAGGCGGTTATAGATGGCATTTTGAGAACATTCATTGTAAATTGGAGCAGAGACATGGAGTAAAAGTTAGAAGATTAGAACAATAACCTTAACAAACTTTGCTTGTTTGTTTATAAAGACCGATGATATCCATCATATAATATCCAGAGTAAACAGTGTAGTGAGATTAAGTAATCACTTTGAAGATAGATTTCAGTAAGATTTGGTTGCCTATTTGCATGTAGAAGGAAATGAGAAAGTACTTGAAAATATGCCTATATTTCTAGTTTGGGGAAAATATGAATAGTACACATTTAAAACTCTTAACTTGTGAGAATTTTTCTAAATTGTTCAAATTTTAGCTTTTGGGGAGAAATTGCTAATGATAAGGTTTAATGGGAGTCAAACATGATAATAATAGTAGGTGTAATAATGATAATACTGTAGTTAATATAAAATTGAGCAATTTCAATGTAGCTAGATCCACTATCCAACAGTAGAGAATGTATGTATTATTAACCCTATTTTTGGAGGTCAGGAGGCAGAAGCCCAGAAAGGGGAATCAACTTTCCAAAGGTGTCAGAACTTGATAATGTCAAATCCAGGTGCATTAATAAGAAACTTCAATTTATTTGAATAATCCTATTTACCCAAATACAGATTTAAAGAACGCAGATTTTAACTGGATGTAGAATTGAGCCAGGAACTTAGGTTTTAACTTGCAGTCTAGTTTTCTTCTATTACCTTTACAAAACTTCATCAGACAAAAAGCAATTGCTTACTTAACTGGAATCCGCTTCATTCAAAATCATTCTCTTGCTGGTTCCAGTTTTCTCATCTCATTTTAGCTCTTATTGGACTTTAGTTAGAGATTCACGAAATGACTTCCAGTCTGGGAATACTATCCTGCTAGTGAAAAGATACCTCCATTCCTAATCAGAATAGAAAGTTGAGATATTGATTTGAGCTAGCATTTTGAAGTAAAAGTGTTCCCTGACTTAGGATGGTTCTTCATATAATTGTTTAACTTTATAATGGTAGAAAGCGAACATTCGGTAGAAATCATACTTTGAATTTTGAATATGGAGCTTTTTGTGTACTAGAGATGTGTCATATACTTTCTCATGATGATGGGTGGTCTTTATCATTGGGTACATAACCCCAGTACATTATAGACCATTGGTTATACCCAATGGTTACTAAGCTGAAATGGTTGTCAGGTTAGGTGTCCTAAGTGCATTTTCAATTTAAGATATTTTTCAACTTATGATGTGTTTAACAGTATGTAATCCCATCGTAAGTTGAAGAGGACCTATATACTCAAATGCACACACACAAAAAAAAAAAGGAAAGAAAGAAAGAAAGAAAGAAAACATGTGGTGCATCCAATTGTGGGACTCATGAGAAACCATTACTGAAAATATCTTTCAGAGTACTTAGACTCCTAATTCTTCCCAAGTTCTCTAAGTGGTTTGGTTTACCAATTTTCCATTTCTCAAATGCTCCAAATTTTCTCACATAAAGAATGGGATTGTAGGTACTTTGCGGATATTTTTAATACATATTTTCCACCTCTGCATGTACTCCTAGGCACTACTGCTATTTTCAGCAATTGCACACATAATTCAGTAGGCAGCTAGCAGAATTGGACAAAAGTAGTAGTAGTTCTTATACATACTTTCCAAGAATGTTTTACATGTGGATTTACATGTGATTCCTTCCTTTGGGTTTTCTTCTTCTTCTTCTTCTTCTTCTTCTTCTTCTTCTTCTTCTTCTTCTTCTTCTTCTTCTTCTTCTTTTCTCTCTCTCATCCTGGTATTAGGATTAAACCAGGGGCATCTTATCATTGAGTTACACTTCCAGACCTTATTCATTTTTTTTATTTTGAAAAGGGGTCTTGCTAAATTGCTAAAGCTGGCCTAGAACCTGTGTTCCTTCAGTCTTAGCCTCCCAAATACTGGGATGGCAGGCATGCACCACCAAGCCTGGCTTGTTTAGGTCTGTTAACCTTAGGAACATGGGACAGTAACTTGCACTACTGACAGTAGTGGCTAAGGACATGGCTTTTCGTTTTAATTCTAACTTCTCTTATTGTCTGTATGACCTTGGCTAAGTTATTTAACATTTCATGAGGAGAGGCACATAATTATACTAGTGTTTTCCTATACTTTTGAAATTTTTAAAACTAAAGTTTTAAAAAATGCTGTAGATTCTTTTATCAATCCATTATTTCTCCTAATTATTTTGAACATGTTAATAATATACAAATATATTGTAAACATACGTAAAATATTCTACTTTTGTCCTGCTGTCATTTCTTAGATGATAAGTTATCTTGGATGGCATTTGCACAGGTAGGATATTTTGAAGAAAAATTAAGGATCTCACTGCAAATCCAATAGAACTGATACTTTCTCCTACATGTATTCTGTGTTTTGTTAAAGTTAACTTTTGAGACAAATTATACTTTTAATGGTCATTTGGAATTTCAAATGTGTGTAAGTATTTGAAAAGGAGATAAAGGAAGAATAAAGGTAAGTAGACATTCATGTCTGATATAGCAGAACTATCATTTTATATTGGGGATGCAATTATATGGAAAACAAGTATAAGAGGAAGTGTCAGGAGATACTAAAAGACAAAGTTCACAAATACATATTCTCTTACATGTCCTTAATCGTCTCATTTATATAAAGGAAAGCTTTACCCTTGCAATCTTATCATCCCTTCAGGTAAATTGTATTTCGTTCTGGCCAGGGTTTCTCATGGTGTTTGTTTTGACAAGATTCGTTTGTATAAAAAAGTTTAGCCCTTGGAGAAAGAAGATAAGACGAACACAGAGTATGATTTTCTTCATGTGTTTTATACCTCTGAGGATGACTGGGTCTATGGAAAATAATTACCTTTACCTAGTTTCAGTCAGTAGAAAAGAAGCCACATGCAAAAGCAATGTCCAACCTTCTTAGAGGCCAGAGTGATTTAAAACAAGAGTCATGGAGTCCTTTGATTTTATTTTTGATGCTCTATATCATTTGACACATCGACATACTTCCTTGTCAAGTTTCTCCTCCTCGGTTACTTCCAGGTCACTCATTCTTTGGACTACTCTGCTTCCACTTAACTCTGAATTACCAGAGGGCTCTGTTCCATGATGTCATGGTTTAGATCACCAATGTCCCAAAGGCTCATATGTTGAGGGTATAATCCCCAATGCTATAATATTCAGAGCTTTGGGGAAATGACAGAATCATGAAGGCTCTGTCTTTATTGATGGATTTACCCAATGATGGAGTCAAACTCTGACGACATCGGGAGGCATTAGAAACTTTAAGAAGGGCATAGTTGGAAGAAGCAGGCCACTAAGGATGTACTCCAGAAGTTACTTCTTGTTTCTAGCTCTTTTCTGGCTCTCTTTCTTTGCTTCTCTGCCTTAGAATCAGCTGATCATGGACTAAAACCTCTGAAACTGTGAGCACAAATAAGTTTTTCCTTCTCTAGGTTGATTTCCTCAGGCTATTTGTCACAGTGACAACAGGCATGTGGTCTTCTGGCATTTTCATTCTTTATGCTCCCAATAGGTGGCCTTTGCCAGCTCCAGGAAGGTGGCCTATGATCCAGCTCAACATCTAAGATTTATTCCTCTACCTGATTAGTATCAAAACATTAAAATTCATGATTTTGCTCCAGAAATCTACTCTTCCTTCAGGCCCTCCTTATTGTGAATATATCCTACCAATTGCCCTGGCACCAAGCCAGGAAGATCAGAGTTCTCTTTGACCTTTCTGTCTTCCAAACATTGAAGTAGTCATGACTCATGATTCATACATATAATTATACCTTATATGGAGGTATGTAGTGATAGGAATATACATGCATGCAGTATTTCAAGCGTTTCCCTCTAGATCTCACCCTCTCTCTCCCTTTCCCACACATATATTTGAGATTGGCATTGGTAATTTAATACACACATAGCATTATTTCGACTTTGACCTTAAGTCTATCCTCCTTCATCTCTCCCCTAAATCCCCTCCATCACTGTACTGGAGTCTCTGCTCCTCTCTCTGAGGTCTCGTTTGCTTCTCAATTTCTATCTAGCTTCCACATATGAGAGAAAACATAAAAACATTTGTTCTTTATTTTTCATCTATGCTCTTAATATCTGCCCCTTTCTCTTCCATGCCCGCTGCCTCTATGTTAATTTTTTATCTAGTTCATTCTAACATTATCCTCCAATTCATTCTTTCCATTAACATAGGAGTGACCTTTCTAATATGCAAAACACAGTCATTTTACTCTGCTTACATTTTTGTTTTGATCCCTTAAAATAATTAATAATAATAATAATAATAATAATAATAATAAATCTTGGCTTAGCACACTAGGCAGTGAATGATTTGACTTCTGCCCACAGTTCTAACCTCATTTATCTCCACCTAACCCTGCTTTTTCTCTGGCCATGCCTATTTTATTTAGTGCTTCTCTGGGTAGATCATACCACATTCTCTTGGCTGGAATGCTGACTTTGTTGCCTTCTCTACGTAATGCCAGGCCGTCTTTAAATTTCAGCTTATATTGTTGCCTCCTGAAAGATCATAATGGACGAGTGTCTCTAGTTAAATAGTAAACATAATTGAGAAAGTAAGCTTTGAAGCAGGTTTCTTATAATTTGACAAACACATATCGAACAACAATTATTAAGTCTTTTTCTTTTCTTTTTTGTTGGTACAGTCCCCAGGGCATTCTACCTCTCAGCTACATCCCCAGCCTGTTTCATGATATTATTTAGTTTAAAACAGGGTCTTACTAAATTGCCGAGGGTTTAAGTTGCTGAGGCTGACCTTGAACCCACAATCCTTCTGTCTCAGACTTCCAAGTACTGAGGTTACAGGTGTGTGTCACCAAGCCCTATGAAGCATCAATTTACAGTGAAGCAGGCAGAGAAGAAAACCAACAAGAAGCAATGTAGCTTAGTGAGTATGAGGGCATCTTATGATCACTAACTGCCTACACCTGTCTTAGCTAGTGAACTTGAAATAATCATTTAAAATCTCAAATATTGTACTTATCTACTTACATTTGAATAAAAATGCTACCTTAAAGGGTTACTGTGCATATTCTATTAAATGAGATTGTATGTTGACTCAGTAAGCTCTCACCTAATTGCAGTGATGAAGAGGACACTGATGATGCTGGTAGCAACTGCAGTGCTCTGGGATAACAGTATAAGCATTAGTACTAATCAAATGGAGTTTCAAGTTTAGTTGCAGTACTGATAACACCCATATCTATTTAATTACTGTGGATGTAGACACTTTTCTGATTTTCTGTCAGCTGAAGACTTCTAGATACTAAATGTTGAGTGATAAATACTCCAAGATGACCCTCAAATTATAGTTGATTGTCTTCAGGAATTCCAACATCTTATGTGATGTAATAACATGGGGAGGGGGGAAATCAGTCTATAGACTCCAAAGCTAATTAACATTAATTAAGATTATAAAATTTAATGGATTCTTTGAACACCTTCCACACTCCTTGACTCCTTGTTTCATTTACTCTTCACAAGTACTTTTGGTTAGTATTTTCCCTGTTTTTATCAGTGAAGAATTGATGTAACCGAAGGTTTTCCAGGACCCTCAGCAGTGGGGTGACCTTTATTTGTAGTTTTAATTAGAGCACCTGTTTATGCTGTTATCTCAGGACACTGCAGCTGCTATCATCTTCACTGCCACCCTCCTCATCACTGCCATAGGTCAGCTGAAGTCTTAAGAGAGCAGGTGAAGAATGGGAGACCCGGGTCAGCAAGCCTGGGATTGAAGTGGCCCTTGAGATTGAAAAACCAAAGGCAGAACCAGAGTTTATTTGATCAGGAACAAAATTGAGTTGTTTAGTAAACAAGGGCCTTGGTGTGCTCATATCTACAGCTCTCATAGAAAAGGGCAGCATCAGCCTCATTCTCAAAAATATTCCCTGGACTTCTTACAAGATACAGCTCACTCTTTCCCTTAGGGAGGGTTTTCAGTCAGCATTCTTACTGTTGTGACTCAAAACATCTGACTACACAACTTGGAGGAAGATTTATTTACTCACAAGTCTGGAGATTTCAGAGGCTCAGTCCATGTGGAGCGCAGAGAGAGAGCGGGAGAGAGAGAGAGAGAGAGAGAGAGAGAGAGAGAGAGAGAGAGAGAGAGAGAGAGAGAGAGAGACAGAGAAACAAGTGCTTTGCTCACATTGTGGAGGCTGAAAGCAAGAGAAAGCAAGCAAGGGAATTCAAAGACACAGCACAATCCCCAAGACCTACCTCTTCCAGCCAAGCTCTAATGATTAAATTATATCAACTCTTAAAATCAATATATAAGCTATTTTAGGGGACTATATCTAAACCATAACAGAAGGGCTGACTTGGATAAGACTTGCCAAATGAAAAAACACTTATCAACAGAAGTTTACTAAGCATTCATTATGTGGTAAGTCTGCCATTCTAGACAAGAGTGAGAAAAATAGATACAAATCCCTTTCTTTTGGGAGTTTACATTATGTAAGGAGAGAAACAAGTGAGTATTGTGATTTGGATCTTCAGTGCTCTGCAGCCCCATCTACTAAAGGCTTGCTTGGCTGCCAGCCCACTGTGCTATTGAGAAGCCGTGGAACCTTTAGAAGGTGAGTCTACTTGAAGTTAGGTCAATAGGGAAGGTGTCCTAAGAGGGGATATTGGAACTCCAGCCCCTTCATCTCTCTCTATTTTTGCTACTCAGCTGCCATGAGGTGAGTAGCTTCCTCCAGAATATACCCCTGCAATGATGTTCTGCCTTACCACAGGCCTAAACACAACATAGCCAACTGGCCAATGGACTGAGACCTCTGAAACTGTGAGCCAAAGTAATCTTTTCCTCCTTTTAAGTTGATATTTTCCTCAGGCATTTTGTTACAGCAATAGAAATCAGACTGATATAGTAAACAATGTAAGTAAACAAAATATACAATTTACTATATAGTAATTAGTGTTAAGGAGAGAAAAGCGCAAGGAACAGTATATGAAGTTTCATGGTAAGGAGTTAACATTACATAGGGTAGCCTGAAGACTCTAATTCTTCCACAGAGGTAACTTTTGAATAAAGATGTGAAAGAACAGTTGAAGCTATCCAGCCACTTGACAGTCGTGGTAGAAAGCCTTTAAGCAGAGAGAAGGGATCAGGTGCACGGGCATGGGGTTGGAAGGGCACCTGGGCTGTTGAAGGAATGGCGAGGAGTGAAAGGAAGTAAGAGGGTGAGGAGACGGGCGAGAAGGCCAGCAACTACGTATGCACAGTGCCTTCCTTCTTGTGAGAAAGATGAAAGAAGCTGCAGGACTCTAGGATAAATCATAAATTTAGCAGGAATAAGATAGTTGCTCTGAACTGCTGGGGATTACGGGAAGAACTGATTTATAGCAAACCCCTCTCCAACGAGTGGTTTTTGAAGATGAGTATTAAGTTCTCCATATTTCACTTTATCTGACCCTTGTCTTCCTTCTCTGAGCACTTACTGCCCACTGTGTAATATGTCAGGATCTGCACATAAGAGAACTAATCAGTAAACAAAAATATCACTGTTTCTAAAACAACTTTGAGTAGGTGCCGAAGATCAGATGGGCAACAATTGGCTCACCCTCTGGGAGACGGTGCCTGCCAGTCTGGGAACATGCGGCGCGCAAGTGTCTGACCAGCAGACAAAGAACGCCACAAACAGGTTCCTTCTATGCAAAGCTTTACTCAGGCAGTTGATTTACAGAGAGAAAATGGCCCCGATTGCGTTTCCGCCCCTAGCTTATATACTAGCTTCTGACCAATCCCGAGCCGGCCCGTTCTGAAAGCCAATTGGCCAGGAACATATCGCCTGACCCACCTCTGCACCGATCTCCGGCCATGCCCTAGTAAGGAGTTGTTTGTGTCAGACAGTCGCTTCTGCCACGCACCGTCTTTTGGGTGTAATGGCTCTCCACAGGAACACCTATCAGCTGCCACTATAAACCATCCTAAATCAGCTTCCTGGCAAAAAGGTCTTTGAATGAGAGTCCCCCATTGCCCCACTGAGTCAGCTTTTTGATAATCTTCCTTGCCTCAGCACCTCATCTCTCAACTTAACTGTTGTGGAGCGAGCACCTGGACTTGGTTTGGTAACAGCTTCACTGACTCACACAAGCATTTGGTGACTGAATGAGTGAAAATGTAAAATAATGGATGAAGTTAAAATATGGGCATGGAGTGGGCTTGTCTGAACCTGCGGTGAGGATGCTGATCCAGAAGAATTGAGGTTCCTAGGTCTCTCAATTATCAGTCACTTCACATTTTTGGTTTTGGGACCTGAGGGCGCCTTTTAGATAAACACTTGCATAGCCATTTCTCTCATTGTGCATCAGCAGTAAATAGTAGACACTAATTCCAGGAATCATGAACACAGATAATTCTCTACTTAGCCTTGTTTAACTTAATACTTCCTTTGCTTCTGAGATGGTGAATGGGGGAAGTACTTCCTGACAAGGTACCTATTCGATGGGAAACTGGCAGAAGGTAGTTTAAGGGAAAGGCTTAGCTCAGTGTCCCTCTGAGGTGCTATTTTGGAAAGCTAAAAAACAGCACTATCGCTTGGGCACGCCATCGTGCCAAAGAAAAGTATACCCTTCAATTGCATCTGGGGATCTTAAGTCATTCTAGAAAAATCCATTGCAGGGAATAGCTGTGTGCTTCCACTGTGTTGGGTAGAAAGTTTCAAACATTTTTGACCAGGTTTTATAATAGTTTGAATTTGACTGAAAGTGGAGGATAAATTTGAACACCGAAGTCAGACTGAATTTTCAACAAAGGGAATCATCTCCTGAATTGTGTATTATATAATGAAGTGCACTCTTGGTGTAATTAAACTTCTTTACTTCACAGATATATGTCACTGTTCACGTCATTGAACAATCAAGGGCCTCTAAATGAAGGAAAAGTAAGAGGCTGTGATTTTCCTTACCACTGAATTTTCCTTTGGCTTTTATGGGTAAGCAAGTTTGACGAGGCATTTGAAGGACTTCTGCAAATGTTAAAACCTGCTTATTGTTGATAAAAGAATTTCAGAAATCACACTAATCACATCATGGGGTTGGAAAAAGGAATACTGGAGTATTAAATCAATACTTAATAAAAATTACCTGCTATTTCAGCTCATAAAACTCATGACCCACATATTATGAGATAACATTCCTAATCATCAAAAAGTAAACTAGATAACCAAAGTTTTAATCATTCATTGGTTACATAAAACCTCGACATATTAATTTCACTATCAAAATGTACAATTCAAAAATCACAATTTAATATTTGTTTTTACTTATACTGCCTGTAAATCAGTTTTGTTTGCCTTTTTAATTACTGATTGTTCTTATATCAGCACCGTTGGTTTAGAAACCACTGTGAATAATAAGGTAGTTTTAAGATAAAAATGAAGGTGAAGTATAGAGATAAGAAAAAGCAATCTATCCCAAACAGATAATTATACTTCCAAGCATGGTAATCCTCAAGGAATGACCACTGTGGGGTCTGATAAAGAGTTGGGTTCCCAAAGTTCCAATGAATACTTATCCAAATCTAAGCATTGTCATAATGTTGAAAACTTTTTTGACACAATTTCTCCATTGTTAAAAAAAATAGTACCATTATTGCCTTCTGTTAAGTTATTTCTGTTTATAGGAGTGAGGAAAAGATTTTTAAAGTAAAATTTTTTTCTAGTAAAAGCTTTTCTGAGGGTTCTTAGAAACATGCATTCATTTATTTGGGATTCACTGAACATCTACTATGTGGTAGGTGTTGAGAGGTGCTAGGGCATCAAGGTAAATAGGACCCACAGTGAGCCCACTATCTATTGGGGGGCAGAATAAATGATTGCAGTGTAACAGAGGAGACACTCGGAAAGGAGAGACCAGCACTGCCTGGACTAATGGAGGAGTTCAAGAAGAGCTTCAAGAGGGAGCATACTGATCTGAGTCTCTAAGGACCAGTCCAAATTGACCAGGTAGTTCAAGAAAAGAAGGGTCAAAGAGGGAAGGGCATTCTGTTTACAGGAAAGATCCCATTAGAACAGAAAATTGGATTTTGTATTGGAAAAAGTTTTGAAGATCAAGTTTATTTCTCTAAAATATATATGATGACATGGAAGGTCCGAACATGGCAAGGTGGTTTGCTAAACTTCCTTCCCCCTTTTCTCCTGAACATCTCCTATTCATTCTTCTGGTATCTATCTAAATCTCACTTGCTACCAGAAACATCTCAGAATACTTCTCAATTTAGTGGCTGCCCTGCTCAGGTATATCCCCTTTCACAGCATGTAAGTCCTTTGCTGTAATTAATTCTTGGCGTCTGACTTTCTGCTGCTTGGGAAGTTTGATGAGGGCAGAGATACTGTTCACCATGTATTGATTCAATTTGTTAATTATTATAATCACACACTGGTCCCTTTTGCCCCAACTCTCACCCTGAAAATTCTTTGGGTGTGGTTTTTATCACTGAGATAAATATCTGGAAGACTTGGATTATGTCACCACCAGGCACAGTTGTACTTTGAAACATACCAGGAAGTACCTATTATCATAACTTACTTAAGTGGTAGGAATAACAGGTAACATTAGCATGTCACTCTATGAGAGGACATTTTCCTTAATGGAGTGGCATTCTAATGGTTAAACAGATAGGTTTATGGTAGATTTTGCAGGTGCCTATCTATCTCTAATGCCCACAAATCTGTTGTAAACTGAAATTTAATTGTTATGAATCATATTTCTTATAATAACCCCTGTGGGTGGCAAGAGGAAAGAAGAGCATAAAGAAAAGAAACACAAGGTTCCTTAAATAACATAAACTGGAAAGCTTATCTGGGGCCATTTGGAGATTTATTCACATGAGAACAACAGAAGGATTCTGAAAGATAATTTTTGGCAATTAATAACATTTTTTATTAAAATAAAAGCAAACAGTAGTATTTTATTTTCAATAATAAAAATGTAATGCCATAAATAGACATTTAAATAAAATCCAACTCTTATTCTTAACTGATGATGATACTAGAATGATTTTGGTTTAGTAAAATAGAAGAGCTTATCTGCTTTCTCTTCTTTCCCCTGAAAGATGAATCCTGCTTGATGCTCTGTGTTTAATCCTCCCTGGTGAGGTTTCTATTTCTGTTGCAATGACTATCAAAATGTATCTCTGGCCTCAGTCTCTAAATTTTTTCATGATATTTCAGATGCAGCAAGTTCAATACTGAATTCAAATGTTTAATACATTTTTGTTAAATATATATTTTCCCTTCCCCAAACAGTTTCTCCTATTGGCATTTTTATTTTTATAAATGGAATAATTATTCTTATAGGTATAAAGCTTTGACTCAATTCTAGAACATTCTTCTCTCCTTTCCTCATCTCACCATATTATCAAGCCTTGTTGCTTCTTTAAAATCTCATAACCAGTCCCTTCTGCTACTGCTTCTGCTGCCACTTAAAGATTCTAGTGTTCCCAGCATCCTGGGCAGTTGTTCAAACTTCTCACAGCATGCCTTTCTGAAATCCTGCATACAAATGCCAAATGAATCCTTTGAAAGTAAAGTTCTGACCAAATCACTTTATTTTGCTTTCAAACTTTCACTTATTTCTTGCGTGATGAACTTAATTAAATCTCAATAGCATCTTCAAGATCCTGATGAACTGACCACAATCAACTTTCCATAGTACCTACCATTCCTAGCTGCTAGGGAGGTTCAAAGCCAGCTAAACTTATTCATCCACTATTCTCAAACTAACCTGCCCCTACTACCAAGCGCTTGCTAACTTATCTTTTCTTACTTAACTTTTTTTCTTAACTTAACTTACCCCTTTGATCCCTACTGCCGTCAGTATTTTTTTCCTGTGAGGTATTTTTTCTGACTGCCCCCAACTCAACCCATAATTGCTTGTTAAATATCACATGTAACACTGAGAAGGTGTTCTTCAGAAAAATCATTAAGTAGTCAAAATAATACTATAAACCAGGTATGACTTTAGTAAATTCAGTTCATTTAGTCAATTGGGAAACATTTTCTGGGTACCTAACACAGGACAACTGTGATGCTAGTTACTTGCAATGGTAGTATTTGCCCTGAACTGAGGCTTGAGCGAAATGGAATGACTTGGCCCAAATTAGGAAGTGGCAGAATTGAAACTTGCATGAAGGCATCTCTGGATTCAAATGTTGTGCCTGTTAACTTACAAGAGTGGAGAAGGTTTGGCTTCCCTAGAAAAGCTTTTTCTAGCTCCTTAGCATTTTCTTGCTTGCTTGCCCCCCTCTCTATGCTATTCCAATACATTTAAAAATGTGTGTGTGAATGTATGTGTGTGTGTTGTGGGTGGAGAGGGGTTGAGAAGTAATTGGGGTGATTGGGGAAATTACAAAAGCTTCCCAGATGTTTTTGAACTCTCATCCCTTTAGTTGACATCCACTGCATTAAAAAATATATGGCAAAGCTCCCGCATTATTCTCTGTGTAATTGGTTTATATATTCAGCACATATTACCCTGATTATAGTATTTTTGCTTCTGTAAGGAGGAAGGAAAGTCTCACTGATTGACTGAATGCTGAATTTTGTTAGGCACTCTATGTCTGTTATCTCCTAGCAATCACTGCAGAAAGACATTTTTATCCTGACTTTACATAAATAAAAGCCCAAAGACTCAGATGGCAACAGGCAAAAACGGGGCTTGAACTCAGTCTGTGTGTGTCCAGAGTCCTCTCTACCACACCCACTTGCTTTCTTACTAGAAAGAAAGAATACTAGAATGTAAACTCCTTAAAGACAGAGACCATATATTTTCTCTTACCCCCTACAGCACTTAACACAATGCCTTACAGAGCAAATGCTTTCTGTATCTATTTGTTTAAGAAATGAAGAACTAAAGCAGACCAGGAAAAATTCTTTGTTCGGGGAAATCAAATGAACATCAATATATAAAGCCCTTGAAGAATAAATAAGTCATCTGAAATTATAATGTCAGACACATTATTACATTTTACAGTTTTTCACAATTTGCACATTCCTATTGATCCATGAAATAATTTAATTACATAGATTATTGCATTATGATATAGTTTGGTATTGCCATTTTCCCTCAGCATGTTGTTGGAGGGAGATAAATTCTTTCTGAGAAAGGAAATATATTACAGAAGAACCTAAATAAAGATGAAAGGACTTAACATTCAACTCTTCCAATCCTCAGGGCAGCACTGGCAAGTTCCCTCCAGCATCTTTTAATGATTTTGTCCTGAGCAGTTTAAAATATGCCAAGCAAAGGAACTTCCATCCAGTCTCAAGGAACACCATGTAGAAATTGAGATATTTTGATGGAAAACTATCTTGCCTAATTTTTTTCTTTTGGGGGGAATATATTCTAATGGTTGTCCTCATTAGGACTTTAAAGGAAATCAGAACCTTAAACATATTTTTAATACATTTCATGCTTACTTTTTTGTAAATATAAACAAGGGAATAAATTATTTTTTATTCATTCTAAGTGATTTTGAACATTATTAACATTTGATCTCTTCACACACAGTTTTTATATCCTTTAATCATAAACATTCTGTTTTGTGTAGTTTTCATATTTAATTTTATCTTTATTTGAGGCAATAGGGCTGTTTGTTGGACTTTCTGGTTTCTATTCTCAAACACATAATCAGGTTACTATAGCTGATATTGAGTTTAAGAACCACTAGGAGAATAAAGAGAAAGAAACCATCTTCACTAGCAGGTGTAAAAGTCACAGAGAAGTCAGGTTTCACAGTGTGCATAGTTGATTTAATGTCCTTTTGACAGTACATTAAAAGCAGTTGTGTTTTCTTTCTTGGTAGTTGTGAAGGGGATACTTATTTATACTTGGCATAGTGCCTCTCTGCTTCTGGATTTACTCTTTCTCTTCTTGGGACCTCATGGTTTTCACACGATATTTACAGATTCTTGGCTTTTGCCCATTGGCTTCTCTCTGGTTTTCCTTCAACTTTAGCTTGTCCTATTGCCTGTGTGTTTTTCTGCATTCAAATGTGTTAGACCAGCCTAAAGACAGGCATGAATCTCTGATTCAGAGACCCAGGATGGGGCTGGGAATGTTTCAAGTACTCAGGATTGTACCCCACTTCCCCAAGTAGACTCTAGATGTATTTCAATATGATGAATGTGACAATAAGAAGTTACCTGATTTTTTTTGTATCGAGGCAGATCACAATTTAGGACACAGTTTTTCTGAAACTTATATTCAATGATAATACAACTACTTCACTTAACAAAACTAAAATATACTATGTATATTTAGTTTTCGCAAGTTAATTTCATAAATGTCCCTAATGAATTACTCACCTGCCTGATCCTCTTTATTTATAAATTTGGAGCTTCATAAGGTGGTTATGATTTAATGAGGTGATGTATACGAAATCATTAGCACAGTTTAAGGGCTAAGAATTTATAACTATTGTGGTTAATCTCTATAGTACCAGAAATATTTGTATCTTATTCTTTTCTTTTTTTTTTTTTTTAGCCAAAGCTATCTGCCAACCTCTCCTTTTTTTCCTCTCAATTAACTTCCTTTTAAAAAATGTCCTCCCATTTCTGAAAGTTCTTTCAGAATATTAGCAGTGATGGTAATGAGGAAGAAATCGAGGATGAGAATGACAGCTAAGATTGATAAACAGTAATCTGCTAAAGATGTTACTTATGTCACTGAATTTTTAGAATATCCTTTTATGGTGTGTACTATTATTATCCTCATTTATAGATGAAGAAACTGAAACTCAGAGAGGTTAAGTCAGAAAGCATTGCAAGACCCAGGTCCGCCTGACTTTAGGTTGTAACTAGGACCTTTGCTGAGATATTTACTATAATATTTTTATGATATAATATATTTCTGAATACGTATATGTCCCATAATCACCATATAACTGCATCTCATCACATAGCTACAATGAGCATTCTTAGATGTGTAGATGTTTCTACCTGACCCGTGCTTTGCTAGTTACTCTCTGCTTTTGTTTTTTGTTTGTTTGTTTTTGTTTTTGTTTTTGTTATTTTTTCAGACCTAAAGGCAAAGTCCTTATTTCTCCAACAATTAAGTTTTTAGTATAGTAATTCTCACAACTGTAAATGATCATGTTTTAGTCTTAATGATAAGTCAGTCTGAGAAAGAACTAACAGCAGTGGAAGTAGGGTGAGAAAAGACAGACCTGAGGCTTCCACAGTCTTTGTTCTTGTTGTCCTAAGGCAATTATGGCCTCACCTCTAAATGCTTTGGGTGGGATTAGTTCCATTAAAACATAGCATTCCCCATCTTTTAAAACTAGTTCAAGTTGGGCGTGGTGGCGCACACTTATAATCCCAGTACTTGGGAGGCTGAGACAGGAGAATTGCAGGTTTGAGGCCAGCCTCAGCTACTTAGTGACGCCCTCCACAACTTAGTGAGACCCTGCTTCAAAATAAAGAATAAAAAATAGGGCTGGTGTAGCTCAGAGGTAGAATGCCCCTGGGCTGGGTTCAATTCCCAGTACCACAAAAAAAAAAAAAAAAAAAAAAAAAAAAAAAAAAAAAAAAAAAAAAAAAAAAAAAAAAAAAAGAAAACAAAACAACCAAAAAACTAGTATAGCACCAAGACTACACAACTTATAAAATAAGGAAACAATTACAATGAAAAAGAAACAAGTAAAAACAATGAAAATTGAAACTATAGATAAGATTTTATGGGAAATTAAAAAAATTGTAGTATAGGGAATTATTTAATAATGGTGAATTTAGGAATTAAAACTTTATGAGTTGGTAAATTAATATGCTTAATTCCATAAGAAGGATAACATTTCATAGTGATTTTGGTTGATGCTAAATTTTGAAACTCATTAATTAATTAATTAATTCATTCATTTACATTCATTTACTTATTATTTGCAAGCTCATTATATGTCATGATATTTTGACATTTTTGCTAAGCAGAATATAGAAATGAATATGGAATGGACTCTGCCCTCTTGGAGCTCACAATCTGGTCATGGAAACAGAATTACAGTGTGGCTTGCTATTTCTACAGAAAAGGCAGTCCATGGCAGCAACAAGGAATAAGTGATTCTCCTATGTAAAGGAAAATCTTTGTAACCATAACAGGAAAAATAACAATCTAAGTGAAAGGAAGGTTCATAAATTTGAAAAAATTATAAATGTAAAAATTATAAATGAAGCCGGGCATGGTGGCGCACGCTTGTAATCCCAGCATTTGGGAGACTGAGACTGGTGGATCCAGGTTTGTGGCCAGCCTTAGCTACCCAGTGAGGCACTCCGCAACTTAGTGAGACCCTGTTTCCAAATAAAAAATAAAAAATAGGGCTGGGGTATAGCTTGGATGATGAATGCCCAAGTTCAATCCCCAGTACCCCGCCAAAAAAATATAAATGAGAAAATTGAAAGCAAACAATATTCTTTTTTCTTTTTCTTTTCTTTTTTCTTTTTCTTTTTCTTTCGGTGTGTGTGTGTGTGTGTGTGTGTGTGTGTGTGTGTGTGTGTGTGTATGGTACTGCAGATTGAACCCAGAGGCATTCTACCTTTGAGCTACACCCCCAGACAAATTTTATTTCTTATTTGGAAACAGGTAAGACTTACTGAGACTGTCCTTGAACCTACGATCCTCCTGTCTCAGTCTTCCAAGTACTGGGATTACAGGGGTATACTACCATGCCCGGCTCAGCAAATGATATTTTAAAAATTGTTTACCATTCAAATGGACAGTGTATATAGTCTACTCTCGCATGTGGATGAGAAACTAACAATAAAATGAGCTACAAGTAGCTGGGCGAGGTGGTGCACACCTGTAATCTCAGTACATGGGAGGATGAGACAGGAGGATCACAGGTCTTGGGCCAGTGCAAGGGTCTCAGCAAGACTCTCTTTCAAAATAAAAATTTCAAAGTAAAAAGGGCTGAGGGTGTAGCTCAGTGGTAGAATGCCCCGTAGTTCAATCCCCAGTGCCACACACGTATGCATGTGTGAGGCGGGCACACACACACACACACACACACACACACACACACGAGTTGCAAGTCTACATAAAACTGTTAAAAATAAAAAAAATGCTAATAAGCAAGGGTAAAGAAGGAATATGCCACACATAATAGGAAAACACAAATTAAAACAAGAATAAGTTTCAAATACTAAGTTGGCAAAGATTAAAAACAATGATAATACTGATTCATTCTTGATGAAGATATGAATGTGAAACAAAGTTTTACATATATATGGAATGTTGTTTCCAGTATTTTATAAGTCAATATTAGAGATTTAATTCAGCAAATAATTTATATTTAACCTGGCATATATTTAAATGCAAACATAATTACAATGACATAGGTAATAGTATAACTTTGGAACCAACTTAAACATTCATTAACAGAAAACTAGTCAATGCTATATAGAAAATAGAATATGTGTGCATAAATATACATGGGAATGTTTGCAAAGACATAGAATACATATGAAACTACTGTCAGTAGCTGTGTCTGAGAATAGATTAGGGATATAGAATGAAAAACATCTTAATTTTTACCCCGATATACCTTTGTATTTTTGTTCATTTTTAAAAGCATTTAATTTAATCATATACCATTAAATGAAAAATATTTTGAATGAATTTTCAGAAGAGGAGGTACAATGTGACTTTCCTGTAAAGGTTGTGTCACATGATTTAGTTTTTTCACTCAATGAAAAGCAAATGAAAAATTGGACATATGCTGTAAACAAGAAGTTGGTCTGAAGATATGAGTGGAGAGAATTTCTAGGAAGATAAGGAAATAGATGACAGGGTACAAAAATGGTTTAGGAAATAGAAAGAAAAAAAAAAAAATCTCAGATCCCAGTGCCTTGAATGTCAACATAGTGCAATGGGTAATTTACACCCAAATCGCTTGCAAATCCTTTGTTGTTTTCATATATGGATTTTTTCCACTTAAGATTGCTTTATTATTTAAACAGAAAAATCGTCATCGTCATTATCAAATCCTGCATAGAGGTTCTACTTCCATTTTTTACACTATGAGACAGGAAATTTGGGATTACAGAAAGAACTTGTTTATCATGTCCTTTCGTGCTTCCAGACCACAGGATCTCTCTCATTTGGTCGCATCTATTTCTAAATGACTTAAAACGACAGAGTTCTTCTTCCTCTTGTGGGACCGAAGGACCAGCAAATAGATTTCATTTTCTGGAAATGTTTGTGATAGCCAGCTAAAACACACCCATCTCTGTTTATAATCCCTGACTTCATTATACTTTCCTCTATAATATTTGTAACTCCTCTGAGAAGAGATTTTTAAAGTTATTGTTTGGATGTTTTATTTTTCTTCTGCTGTGTCATCATTTCTTGATTTAATTCATGATATATTCCTCCCCAATTGAATCGCAACTGTTACATGATGTAAACCACAATGATTTTTATTCCAGAAATAGTAAATTCCAAGTTAATTAATGTGCATAACCACATCAGATTATAAAATTTGATGATAAATTCAGGTTTCCAAGATCTATCATTTATCCTGGTAATACCTTGCTTTTGAAATGGGGTAGTCATTGAGAAGGAAAGGGTTCTCCACATTCTGACACATGTTTTAAAATTCATTGCCATTTCTCCCACCTTAAAAGGCATTTTGTGGGCTGCATGAGGGAAAAGTGGGGGATGGGAAGCAGTCTCCATAGGTTCTGCATTAGCTCATTAAATACTAAAATACCATTTCTATTTTACATAATTTAACATGGCAAACTATAAAAAAGGTGAAACTGGCAACCCCTAGGCATGCGTTTTAAAACATCCTCATTTAGATGCTAATTTTGATTCTAAGTGTATGACTGGCTTAAAAAAAGCCATTAACAACGGGGCCAGATTACTTAAAAGGGATTATTAGGCAAATACGTGAGGTTGTTCTGATACCAAGTGTCCCTTTTTATAACCGAATACAACTACCCCAAGTAGAAAGGGATAAAGGTGTTTGTTTTAAAATGAAAGAGGAAAATCATACAATAGATTTTTTTTTTTTAAAGGGAGGGGAGTAGATAAAAATCACCCCTAACATAAATCATGCAACTAAAAAATAAGGTTACCTTTTCTTAGTGTGATAGGAACATGGGTTACTGTAACATCTATAGCATTTGAAAATACAAGACATGGTTGGCTGGCTAGAGCCTCATGTAATGGTGAAGTGAGCTAAAAAAAAAAAAAAAAAGACTTAATAATTGCATACCCTAGATTTTATGTTAATAAAATCCACCATGACAGAAAAAGGGGAAAGAAGGAAAATAACAGTCAAGAGGAAGAAGAGTATGTTATTTCCAGCTGAGAGGGAACTCATGACTGGCAAAAATGATGCTATAATGATATTAAAATGAGACCTGTCAGACAAAGAAGATATACGTAGATGCATGATACAGTGTAAATAAATGAGTGTTAGAGGATGGGCAGATGGTTGTATAAGTACCTCACAGCTGAGCAATGCTGAACTGGCCTTGAATATGATTCACTGCCAAACTCATGCAAATTACTCAGTCAAGGAGGACAAAGGAAGTTTGACCAGCAGAGCTAAAACATGCAAACCTATAGAAACAGTCATATTTTACCTTTGAAGTTCATAGACAATTAATCTTTTTCATCTCATAATTGGTTTCCCTGCTTTCAGTGTCTTGTAGCTTGAAGTTCTCTAAGAAGCTGCTAGATTACTATTTTTAAATGGCTTCCTTGTTGTTGTTGTGCTATTGCTAACCGTTTAATAGTTTTATATTTCTTACAGGAATATAAACAGTTATGGGACAGGAAGAAATAGTTTTCTCTCTACCATTCAGAGTTCATACAGATCCCTATCACAAAAGAGAGATTAACAGCGAAAAACAACAACAGAAGTTTATTAACATGTATACTGCATGTGTACATGGGGGACACCAAGATTGAGTAAATCTCAAAGAGATGACATTGAATTTGTGTTTAAAAACAATCATCCACTTAAACAAAGAAAGAAGCATGTGGGGAAGGGTACATTATATGGATGTGGTCAGGACAAGCTCTTTAAATAAGGCTCAAGAGCCATAGGTTGCTACCTTCTCCACTGATAGCGTCTCTAATATTTAATCTCATCCTTCTCTTCTTGGTAGAGAGAGGGAGACATACAAATGGTGATTTCCTTTATAAATGTATGTTTTTCTTATAAGAGTAACTTTTATTGTGTTTACAGAGCTTCTCCTGTGTCTGTAGTTTCTCAAAATTATCATCTCAAAATAAACCTTATGCCAACGAGAAATCTTTGGGGAGGCATATTCTGCTCTCCTGTAGTCACATCTGGAGGTGGTATGTTTTGCTTCTCATAGAGTAAAGGGCCAGAGGTTGTTTCTCACTCATAGTGTCTTACACTTTGCAAAAGGCCTTGCCATGGGTGGGTGAATGGACCGATGTACGGACGGACAGATGGAAAGTTTTTACATTCTTCCTCCCTGCCCACTGAATCTTAAAATAAGATTTACTCTTATCTTGCCGACATTCTTCCTGATTCCTTTCGTCTATACACTATTCTCCAGCCAAAATGGATGGCTCACTATTTCCTGAATTCACCCCTGCCTTCCCTATTCATCTGTGTGCCTTGGCCCATGCTGTGACCTCCATCTGGAATATCATCTCTACCTTCTGTATATCTGCTTCTCAGAATGTTACCTGCTTTCAAGTTCCATCATAAACATCAGCTTATCCATTAAACTTTCCTGTTGACTGAGATCTGCCTCTTCTTTCAGCTATCCGCTGCCTATTTTTCAACAATGATACCTGTAATATTCTTATTTAAATCTCTTACTCATTTTAAGCTCTAAAGCACCCTATTATTCTATTATTAATAGTAGTATTATATTGTTATTATTTCATTCCTGTGTCCCATTTATGCTACTTGATCACAGACTCCTTACGGGCAGAAAATGAAGTATGATTTATCTTCCTGTTTTCTAATATTGTTTTCTAAACTAGGGGATTCAATCCATTAGCGAGTTTTACAGTTAAATTTGTGGGTCCATCGTTTTGTATGAAATTGATTATAATAGGTTATTAATAATTAGAATAGAATAGAAAGTAGAATGTGTGAAACTTCTTAAGGCTAAATATCATTTCACAAAATTTCACTTAAGTCACCTACATATATTGATATCTACTATGTCACAATATAAAATATATTTCTCACTGTTTCTTGCAGTCAGAAGTTCAAAATCGTTGCCCTGCAGCATTTAGCTCAGTTATTTGTACATAATCAATAATCAATATTTTTCCAGTGAAAAAATGAATTTCCATGAATGTTCTCATTTACCTTAAAACATCCCTGTGCACTATCATCTGTTTATATTTCTGCAGACAGACTTTATTTTCAAAATAACACTGATCACCATTTCGTCAGTTGAGGAATGATGGAAAAGTCAGCACTGGTAATGGAGTTTGAGAATAGCAGAGAAAAAAAATGCTGTCAGTGGAAAGTATTTTTACATTTTAGGGGCACTTTAATGCTTATCTTTTGAGGGTTTTTTTTTTTTTCTATTTGAATAGTGTGGTCCATTTCTATTCATCCCTAATGCTTTTTGTTTCTTAATTCCAGTCTCATGAAAAGGCTCTAAATAAATGTAGATTTCAATTAAAAGAGGCTAGCCTGTTATTTATAATTAACCATCCTAATAGTATGAGATTGTTTACTAGCCAAATGAAATAGAAATGGTGGCTTTTACAATAAATTCCGGGTTGGAGCTTGTTGCAGCACATTTGACTTTCTGTTATGCCAACACAGCTGGAGGCAGATGGCGGAAGGGGTTCTGAGCAGCCTGTCCATGAATAATGGTAGGGAGAGGAGTCCAGCCCTGCAGGAGGGCTCTGGCTCTGCCACTTTGAGGAGAGACTTGGAAGTACCGTTTTGCGTTTTGAGCATTAAGAGCAGGAAGTAGAGAGCAATGCAGTTTGAAATTAAAGTGATTACTTCACATGCAGACATGTACAATGGCTGGCATCTTCTTTCCCTTTCTGGTTACGTTCACTGGAAACTTTATACTCTCTTTTTAAAAACCTAAGTTGCCTTTCTATCCCTACTATTAATTTTGACCCATCTGTAACACTTGTGTAATGATGTTAAGAAGGATGATGGTCTTAGAACTTAATAAACTTTTCCTACTTGGTGAGGTTGAAGTTGTTTGCTGGTGATGAAGTCGATGTGACTGACCTCCATACCTCCATCTTGGACACCTTCGCCTCTCCCATTCCCATTGACCACTGTGCTTCTCATTTCCTTTCAGCATTTCTTGCTCCTACATGCAGTGGAATTGGCAGGATACTTGTAGGTAGTCATGTTTTGGTCATCTACAACTCTGGCTCCCACTGCTGTACCATCACCATCTGTAGCTCCCTTCCCTGCTTCCTACAGGCCAGAATGACAACCATGTAGGACTGCACTAGCTTTTAAGAGATTTTAAAGATCTTTATTTAGTTTGATAACCAGTGTTTATTTTCATTAAAGGTTTCAAGATAAGAATTATTATTATTTATCCTAGCTATATGAACCTAGGACTGTGCCATCCAGTAGAACACTCACCAGTCACATATGGCAATTTTAATATTAATTTAAATAAAATGAAATAAAAGATTCTAGTCCTTGATTTATGAACTAGTCACATGCCAAATATTCAATGTCTCATGTTGCTGCTGGTTATCTTATTGGAGAATGCAGGCATAGAACATTCTTATCACTGCAGAAAGTGCTATGACTTACACTATTCTAGAACCATTTATCCTTAGTTCCACACTACAAGATTCCAGGAAAACAACCCCACCACGTCCTTTAAGAGCTATATAATAACTGGAGTTATGTTCTAATTGTCCACTTGACGTGTTTTTCCATCTCTCTTTTCCTTCCTTCCTTCCCTCCCTCCCTCCTTTCTTTCTTTCTTCCTTCCTTCCCTCCCTCCCTCCCTCTCTCTCTCTCTCTCTCTCTCTCTCTCTCTCTCTCTCTCTCTCTCTCTCTCTCTTTCTTTCTTTCTTTTACCAGAAGTATTCAGGGGAGGTGCACCTTTACTTAGATTGTGCCCTTTTCCCCTGAAGCAGATTATAAGATCCTCATGCAAGAGATGTCCTCTCTATACTCAAAGGAAAACATCCTCATCTCCAAAGATGAAGGGACACAGAAAAGAGTCTAAACAAATTTCCTCCTTCCTGGTTTCCCCCCAGTTTATTAGATCACACCCTTTTTGCCCTATCACATTTCTCCACAACTGTCTATTCTTCACAAACTTAGCACAAAATACTCAGATTTGCCCATTTCTTCAGTCTCATTTCCCTGTGAAGGCTCTCGGGTCTTATATAACTCATATTAAGTATATTCACCTGCTTTCACTTATTAATCTGTCTTTTGTTACAGGGGCCAGTCATAAACCTAAAGATGGATACGCAAAAGATATTTTTCCTTCCCTATTGCATTTTTCCCCTGATAACCCAGAGGTAAACTGACTATGTGCAGTCAGAAGAAGACTATTAATAACACATCATCCTAGACCGCTCCTTAAGCAATTTGTAAATATCTTCTTAAATCTTGATGCTTCTATCCTTGCTAAACAATATCTCTGATCATATTTTGCTGGCTATCTTGTCTTCAAATCCCACCACATTGTGTGGCATCCTTTACAAAATGAATGCATTTCATTATTTTTTGTGATTGATACACAAAGAATATTTGTTGATTTCAGCTGTGTTGGGACCATAATTTAGCAAGGCTCTGAAGCCTTATCACAGTAATATTTAGTTAGTTACTCTTATGGTTACTTGAATGCCCAACACATATTCTCTGTAATGGCGTTTATCTGGTTCCCAAGCATATGTGTGATACAGACTATGCTACCACCCTCCCCCAACACACACATTTTGTAGAAGGAATACACATGGGTTTAGTTAAACAGCATATAATCATGACCTTTTCTCCAACAGACACCTCTTTAGAATTTTAGTAGGAATAATTAGAATGATACCCCAGTGTTCATTGGTAGACTGCATTTTTTTCTTCCCTGATATATTTTGAAATAATTTTTTTATCTATTTATTTATATCTCTATAAGGATAGAGAAAGTGCCAGATCCTGGACAAAGAAAGGCTAGTGGATTGAGTAATGGCCTGAAGTTCTTTAGGGGGGTACACAAGTGATGGTCTGATTCTTGCTGGAAGAGCAGATTGGGTGTAAATCCTGCTTTCCCTGCTCACTAGGCCTATGGACTCTAGTTAGCTGTCTAACTTGTCTGTGCCTTGGCTTGCTTATTTGCAAAATGAGGATGATAGTTGCACCTACTTTACAAACATTGTGAAATCCCTAAACTTGTGCCTGATACCGTGTGGGTGCTCGATTAATTTCACTTGTTATTCTTTAATTTCCCCAAGATTCTGAGCCTGTGGCCAAATGTAGAAAGTACTTTATATTTAAATAAACATATGAATGACTGCATGGTGAACACCTTCTTCTGCTAAGAACAGAAGTCTGTGAGAAGTATTTTGTTTGTTTTTTCTGCTGCTAGAAAGAAGTTTAAGAGAAATTATATACCTCCATCCAGCTTTGAGTGTCTTTGGAAGCATGAAATGAGACACACAGGAATGGCATCTGTTAGTATCCAGAATTGAAAGAGGGAAGAGACAAAGCAATAGCCATATTTTTTCATTTATCTGAATTCATAGGAACATTTCCACAGAAAGAGAGTGAGTAAGGCCATGAAAACAAAAAGAAGAATTCGTATCTAGGATAAGATCTGATATAATTATCTCTGTGTGTATATGTACATATGTTAACACAGAGACATGTGTATGCATATACAGGTACATTTACAGTTTATTCATATATGGCATATTTAACACAGCACCATTTGATATATTGGAGTGTCTAGCTTTACATTTACCAAAATGTCTCCTAGCCCTCTCTTTCTAATGCTCACCTTCTGGAACCCTGGAAGTGCGCAGGTTGCAAAGTGAATGGAAATGAGCTGTCTATGGGTGCTCATCAGACACTGAAGGATTCACTTGCGTTGTAGCAGCTGTTATTTCCTGGCAGAGACCAAATCATTTGGAATGTTGCACAAAGAGAAGCTTCCTGTCAACTGGTGGCACTTACCGCAGGGAGCACGGGCCTTTTTATGCCTGCTCTTCATCTGCATCTCCAGGCACTCATTCATTTTTCTCACTCAGCAATGTCTACTTTTCTCATTCACAACAAGAAAAATCTCTGAACAGACTGACTGTGCTGCTCCTGCAGTGTCTGAGAAGACTCGTGCTTGTACATGGAGGGGCGGGGCGGGGGGGAAAGTATGGAAGGGTCCATTTTTAAGATTTCTCAGGAGTCTTTTATTTAAACTGAACTAAGCACTTGCTAACAGAAATACATAGAAAGGGACATTAATCTATGATAGAAGAAAGAATGCATTATTTCAGAGCAAAATAAAGGTACCTAGAAATGCTATTCTATTTTTGAATGGTGAAAGACAGATGCAAGTCAAAGGAAAGGCACAGTTGTTTCAATTATTTTGGATTTCATAAAGTTAAATCATGATATTCTTTGTTGCTCAGCCAAGTACAGTTGGTTTTAAGCCCTTAATATCCAAGTTCTTCTTCATGAAGCTGAAATATGGAAAATGTGCTTTTGGGTTACAGAAGACTTTGTAAACCATGATATGGTTTAATGTGAGATTCTACTTTCCACTCATATTTTATGTAGTTTATTGGTGGATTGTATTTATGCAAGGAAGTTCAGAGTAATAGGAACATACCAAGAGCACTTGATATGCATCCTTCCAAGTCCCTCCCGATCCCTTCTATTCCCCTCTATATGCTATTGAGATTGGCATTGATAATTTCATATATGTACGTAGCATTGTTTGCAGTATTTTCTTCATCAGGTATCCTCCTCATACCATCTACCTCTCCCCAGTCCCTCCATCACTCCACTGAGAGTTCTCCCCCTTTATCTAGGGTCTTCATTGTTTCCCGCTTTCTCCCTAGCTTCCACATATAAGAGAAACACATAATCCTTCACTTTCTGAGACTGGCTACTCTCACTTAGCATAGTATTCTCTAGTTCCATCCGTTTTCCTACAAATGATATAATTTTGTTCTTCTTTAGGGCCTAAAATTCCATCATGTGTATATACACCACAGTTTTGTAATCTATTCATTCTGGTGAAGGACACCTAGACTGGTCCTGTAATTTGGCTATTAGCTCTGTTTTGACCTGAATGCAGAGATTTTGAGAAGATGAGAGCTCTTGTAGAAGAAAGAATAATGTCACTTGGGTTAGTTATATTTGGATTGCATTATTCAATTATTTATTTATATATATTTAATTTCTTATAATTTTATAGGTGCATTCTAATCATACATCATGATGAAGTTTAGAGTAATAGACGCATACATGCACACAGCACTCAGTGAGCCCTCCCCCAGCTCCTGCCCCACGCCCTCCCTCTCCCTGTGCACTGCACTGTGATTGGCATTGATAAGTTTGTGTATGTGCATAATATCCATTGGAATGTTTTCCTATTGAGTCTCCCTCCCCCCTTCCCTCTCCTTCCTTAGGTCCCCTCCATCAATCCCCTAGGGTTTCTCCTCCTTTATCTGTAGTCCCTCCTCTGTCTCAATTTCTCCCTAGCTTCCACATATGAGGGAAAACAGCCAACCTTTCACTTTTTGTGACTGACTAATCTCACTAAGCATAGTATTCTCCAGTTCTATTCATTTCCCTGTAAATGACAGAATTTGGTTCTTCTTTATGGCTGAGTAGAATGCATTGTGTATATATCCCATAATTTTGTAATACATTCATATGCTCATGAACATCTAGGGCTAGTTCCATAGTTTGGCAGTTACGAATTGTGCTTCTATAAACATAGATATGCATGCATTACTATGGTAGTTTGGTTTCAATTCTTTTGGGTAGATACCAGGAGTGGTATAGCTGGGTCATATGGTAGGTTTACTCCCATTCTTCTGGGGACCCTCTACACTGATTTACAAAGTATTTGTACTAATTTTCAATCTCATTAACAATGTATCAATGTTCCTACTTCTCCACATCCTTGCCAGCATTTATTGTTATTTGTGTTTTTAGTGATTGCCGTTCTGATGTGGTTAGGTGAAATCTCAGAGTACTTTTGATTTGTATCTCTCTACTTGCTAATGATGATGAACATTTTTTTCCATATGTTTATTGGATATTTGTATTTCTTCTTTTGTGAAGTATCTATTTAGTTGACTTGCCCATTTTTTAATTCGGCTATTTGTTTTATTGGTGGTGATTTTCTTGAGTTCTTTGTGTATTCTAAATATTAGTCCTCTATTGAAGGAATAGCTGGCAAAGATCTTCTCCCAGTCTGTTGGTTCTCTATTAAGGTCCTTGATAGTTTCCTTTGCTGAACAGAAGCTGTTCAGTTTAATGCAATCTCATGAATTAATCTTTGTTTTAATTTCTTGTGCCTTTCAGGTCTTATTGAGGAAATTTTTACCCATGCCTATGTGTTGGAATGCTGGGCCTATGCCCTCTTCAAGTAACTGCAAAATCTCTGGTCTGATTTCCATGTCTTTGATCCATCTTGATTTGAGTCTTGTCCAGGGTGAGAAGGTGGAATTTATTTCATTTTTCTACATAATTCACTTTAAAATCAGGATCAAGATAAGGATGCCCACTATCACCACTCTTTTTCAATATAGTACATGATAGTGTAACCAAAGCAATAAGGCAAGAGAAGGAAATCAGAGGAATACAAATAGGAAAAGAAGAACTGAAATTATCTCTATTTGCAGATGACATAATCTTATACTTAGAAGACCCAAAAAACTCAACCAAAAGACTTCTAGAACTGATTAAAAAAATTGGTGGTCTGAATACAAAATCAATCTAAAAAAATCAGAAGCTTTTCTATATGTCAACCATAAATCCACTGAAAAATAAATCCAGAAAGCAATTTCATTCACAATAACCTCAAAACATTAAAATACCTAGGAATAAAACTAACCAAAGAGATAAGAGAGAAACACCTCAATGGTCATGATGTACACACACAAACTTATCAAAGCTAGTCAATGTGTTGAGTACGGGAATGTGAGAGGGAGAGGGAGTGGTGTGGGAACAGAGAGAAAGCTCAAAAAGTACTGTGTGTATGTATGCCTCTAATACTCTGAATTTCATCAAGGTGTAAGATTACAACACACCAATAAAACAAAACAAAACTATAAAGCAGTAAAGAAAGAAATTGAATAAGATCTTAGAAGATGGAAGGATCTCCCTTGTTCTTTGATAGGCAGAATAAATATTAAAATGAACATCCTACCAAGAGTGATCTACAGATTCAGTGCAATCCCTATTAAAATACCATGGTAATTCTTCACAGATCTAGAAAAATCAGTCCTAAAATTCTTATGGAACAACAAAAGACCCAGAATAGCCAAAATAGTTCTCAGCAATAAGAACCATGCCAGAGCCATCACAATACCTGACTTGGAACTATACTACAGAGCCATAGTAATTAAAACAGCCTGGTATTGGCATAAAACAGACACATAAGCATAATAGAAGATTCAGAAACAAATCCACATGCAGTCAATTGATTTTTGACAAACTGGCCAAAAACATAGGCTGGAAAAATGTCTTTTCAGAAAATGTTGTAGTTTTTATTTTTAATAGCTGATAGTTTAATATTGCTCATTGGTTAGTTAGGAGAGTTGAAAAGCAGCCTGAAAAAAGTTTCTTTTATTGTATTTTTAAGAGTATACATGAAGTTGGCTCCTGAATTCATTCCATTCTCTCCACCCAGAAAACTATGGAGTTTACAACTGTGGCTACTCAAAACGAAGCCTGACTTTGGTCAAACTATTTCTATGAGTTTATTTATTTTCTTCTCAATACAGTAGCTAAAATGGAGGAAGGAACAAGAAATTCATCCTAATCAGAAAATATCACTTCATGATCTAAAACTGCACAGTTATTTTTAAGAGAAGCACATATAATTTCACCTTACTAAATACCTACAGGTAATGTAGCTCTGTACTATATACTATCAAGTAAACAAAGTCCAAATGACTCTCTTAGTCCATTTTTGCTGCTGTAACAAAATACCTGAGGCCAGGTAATTTATAAACAATAGAAATGTATTTCTCTTAGTTCTCGAGGCTGAGAAACTCAAGAACAAGGCATCAGCAGATTTCAGGGTTTAAGCTCTGTTTCCAAGAAGGTACCTGGAACACTGTGTTCCTATAAGGCAGAAGAGATTGAAGGGTCAAACTCATCCCTTCAGGCAATTATGCAAGGCACTGATGCCATACATGAGGGTGGAGCCATGAGAATGTAATCACCTCCTATGGACTCACCCCTTCATACTGTTGCACTAGGGATTACATTTCAAGATTTCCTGAGAAGACACAAAGATTTGAACCACAGCAGTGATAAACTATTGTTGCTCTATTGTATGCCTTGGTAGTCTTTAAACAGGGGACTTAAATTAATCTTCCCTTTACAAAACAATATAATTTTTCTAGTTATATAATAAAGCACTTTGCACTTCTTTGCCTATCTTTATAGATTGCTTCTTTAATAACTATTTTGTTGGCTATTAACTGACCACTTTTTAAAAAGAGTATTTGAAGATAATCACTTTTTTGCATTTTTTTGTTTTGTTCAATAAAATGACAAGTAAATCATTTCACAAATGAATTTTTAAAGATTCAATGACCTTTGTGACCTGATATGAAAAAAACACAGCTATCCCCCACCAAAACAAAACAAAAAAAATAGAGCTAGTGTCTGCATATCATATAAATAAAACAAAAATACCTGAACATTTTTATTTGAATTCAGGTGTGAATTCCACCACAGGTGTTTTTTTTGGACTTTTTTTTTTTTTTTGCATTACATTATTGAACTGAATACTCGGGTGAAAGACCTTATACTTTTCCATTTTCCCATGTAAATAATGAATTAACAAGTGAAACAGACAAATACTAATAGTATAAATTAAAAAAGAATCAGGAAGGCCAGTTATAACATAGCCACTTAAAGAGCTGTTGAACTTTTTCCATTTCAATTATTTCTTAGAACAATAATAGAAGCTAATGAACACATATGTGTTCATTTGAGCTGATTTTCTGATCAACTCAAAAGATCATCTACTTCTGACATCCTTCCTTTGATCCAAACAAGACAAAATTGGGGGAAGGGGCTTGAGATAGTCTCAGGTGTTACAATCACAAGTCTTTCTTTTAATAGTATGAGGTTTGAAAATAATGTGCATGTTTTCATTGATGGAATTGAAGATATATGTATGTATGTATTCTTATATCTTCCTATATGTATGACAATGCATGACCAATTTTTAACAAGATAGATTTACATAAAATTCATATATTTCAGTTCAAGAGCTATATGAACTTTTTTGGTGTTATGAGTCCATGTGTGTATTGGCTTTTAAGTTTAGTTTCAAGTTAGTTAAGAAAAAAGGTGTAGTTACTTTATTTTGGTGGGTAAAATGCCTCCAAATCACTTGTATTCATAGTTTTGGGGTTTTATTTTCTAGAATAGTTCTAAAAGAAAAGATGGTATTTCATTAATAAAGGCTTTCGATTCCAACTTTTATAGTTTGTAGTTGTAATGTGTATAGATTTTGTCATCTATTTTTAACATGCATTGTTGTTCAAAATCACTCAACATAAATTTTTTCTATTGAAAAAAATACTTTCTTCTATTAATATTGGTTTTCCTACATTTGCAAAACGCTTCTGCATCAATATCTTGAACAATGGCTGTTGTGCTTGAAAGAAAGTATGAATAAATTTGCTGTCTCACTTTATTATCACAACTACTCTTTGGAATTCAGTTTTATTACTCTGATATTACAAAGAGGAAACTGAAGTTCAGAGGCTGCACAGAACTTCCATTGGCAGAGCTAAAGCTAAAAGCCAGGATAAAGTTGTCCCCAATCCAGGCCTATTAGCTGTACATTTAAAATTAATAAAATTGCAATACCATCACCCTCTTGTTTTTTATTCTAGACATTATTCAACATGAATCTCATTGTTAAGAGATCTCATTTAAATTTGTAGACATGTTCATTTTCCTAAAGTTCAAGTAAACAAAGCTTAAAGCTAACAATACAAGATGTTATAAGTGATGAGTATTATAGAGAACTAAATAACAGGGGTGAAGAAACGATGCTCAGGGATAGGTTACAATGTAAAGAGGATGAGCAAAGATGGTGTTTAGTCCATTTTCTGTTGCTATAACTGAATACCTGAGACTAAGTAATTTATAAGGAAATAAGTATTTTAAGATCACAGTTCTGGAGTTGGGAATCCAAGGGCACAATGCTGGCACCTGATGAGGGCCATGTACTGTGTCATAACATGGTGGGAATTTGACGGGCGAGTGGGCAAGTGTTCAAAAGACGAAGCGTGGAGGGCAGACTCACTTTACATCAACCCTCTCCCTGAAGAACAAACCCATTCTCAGGAGAAAAGCATCAATCCCTCTTAAAAGCTGGCAATGAAATTTCAACATGAGTTTCTGAGGACACACCATGCTCAAACCACAGCATGTCTCGCTTATAACATGATGTTTGAATAAAGAATTGAAAAAGACGAGGGAGCAGACCAAATCGATGTGTGGGTGACAAGTGTCAAAGAGGTGACTTGAGGCTCTGACACAGGGCATCCTAACACACAGAAGACAAGAGACAAGGGAGCTGGAGCAGATGGGGGAATGAGGTGGTCAGGCCTGAGGATCAGGCTGTGGTGAGCAAAGACCACGCCAGGCCCTGGAGACTCTTGTAAGGACTGGCTTTTATTTTTAGTGAGATAGTCAATTGTTCAAGGGTGCTGAGCAGATAGGTGGCATGATTTAACTTATGGTCCAGAAGTCTGGCTGGCCACTGTGTTGAGGCTTTGGGAATGTGGTAGAAACTGAAAAACAGAAAGACAAATTCAAATCTGTTGGAGTAATCCAGGTGAGAATGATGATAGTGTAGAGAAAGGAGAGTGAGCATCTTAGCTGGCAAGAAGTTGGTATATTTGGAATGTGCCACTTACGCGATTTGCTAAGGGACTGGATATGGGATACAGGAGAAAACAGCAAATCAAAGATGACTCCAAGGTTTCTGGCCTTATCAACTACTAATACTGGGATTCCATTGCTATGATTTTTGTATGTTTTGAGATACCCCAAGGTCTATTGTGATTAGAAACTTGATTCCCAGGATGCCAGGATGGCAGTATTGGGAGGTCCCCAAGGGGCTTGGTCCCCAGAGTAGCAGTGTTGGGAAGTCCTGTAGAACAGTTAAGAGGGGTGTCCCACTGAGAGGTCACCGCATCATAAGGTAGGAATCGCATCATAAGGATGTCCCAGGGAGAGGTCATCGCATCTTTGGAAGATGGGGGAAATAGGCTCCCTTTTGGGAGAATGGAACTTGACACATATATAGCTCTTGTGTGCACGCGCGCGCGTGTGTGTGTGTGTGTGTGTGTGTGTGTGTGTGTGTTTGTGTGTAACTCCTGGCTGAAACCAGTGGCACTCTACTACTGAGCTACACCTCCAGGTTTTTCTTTCTTTCTTTTTCTTTTCTTTTTTTTTTTTTTTTTTTTTTTTGGCGGTACTGGG